>JBAMJV010000948.1:0-263857 GCA_037951105.1 Echinarachnius parma | reverse complement strand
TGTTTTTGTATATACATTCTGAATGATACTTTAAGGAAAATTGGTATTGATGTTCATCTCTTTATTTTTGTTTCTAGTAGATAGGTTTATTATGTTACGTATTCATATTGCATTGTTCTTTTTTGTTTTGTGTATAATTATATTGTCCTGCATATATCATTTTGTAAAGGTATGACCTGAGCCTCTTCAATTGTTTGTTTTCCTTCGTTGACATTTATATATTCAATAAAGTGATGTTTAAAAAATCAGAAATTTCAAGGTGATAACAAATTAACATCTATTGTATAGTTATGAATGAATTGCTTTAAGATATCCGTTGTATTTTACCACGGGCCTTCTTTATTCAATACAAAAGGACATGTGGCCCTTTATTATTTTTTCAAAGATATAATAGTATGTACTAGGTATTATGCTTCATTATTATTAAGTCCAGAGGGTTTATTTTTAAAATCCAAGTCGGACGTAAATTAGTGACAATTATTGTCGCTTATTCAAGCCCGTATAAGATTTAAACATAAATCCGTTGGATTTAAGAATAAATCTTTACAGCTTTTGGATTTAAATTTAAGTCTTCTAGAATTTATTTTCAATCAAGATGACTAACTTTTCAAGTCCACGTCAAGGGTTTACTTTTAAGTCCATATTATGATAAACTAAGGCAAAGCGGGACTTGCATTAGTGACAAATCCTTTGGATGTAAATGTAAGTCTTTGAAAGTAATCAGTGAACTATTGACAACATTCGCAGTAATAGGATTTATTTGATTTTCATATCTTCCCTGCACATATTAAAGGGGTAGTACAGTTTTGGTAAGGCTAAACTTTAGTAACCAAAACCTGCACAGTAACATTACAAACTAATATTTATAACCCCACCATGCTCGAAAGGTATACAAACGACTAAGTAAAAAGCCTGTTATCATTAAAAAAGCGCCATTAAAACACAAGAGGGCGCTCTCAAATAAGGCATTGGTTTCAACCATTTTTCATACAAAATTATGCATGTGATGTCTTGTTAAATAATGATTAAATATAGAGATCATCAACAACTATTTCAAAAACGCTTTTGAAAATTTTTGAAAAAGTGTAAGCATTTTTTTTTATTTTTTGAAAAAATCATCTAATTATTTGGGCCCCAAATAATTATAAGATCAGATATATTTATTGATATTTCAGCTCTTTCTGGGCCGATTTTGACCAAATAAAGTTTATTTTGCCATTAAAATTGCATGTTATCTCAAATTCGACACTTGGTTTTTCATTACCTCACAAAAAATTGTGATGTGCAGCGCCCTCTCTACCAAAACTAAACTTCCCCTTTAATTCCAATACATAAAGACAAATATGCCCAAAAATTATTGGTGTTCACCTAAGCCAGTATGATCACGCACAAATATATACGCCACTGATAATGACAGTTTTTGCCTCACTAATCATAGTGTATATCTGAGTTGAAGCCAGTAAGCACCTTTCCAAATCGAGATGGAAAAAAATTGTCAATTAACTTTGAATCTCAGTCAAGAAGCCATCACCAATAGTGTCATTGCAGGTATCTAACTGGATTAAACCCTTTCACTACCGACTATCAACAGTTATTCAGTTAATTCACAGACAGGTAATAATGCGTGGTGTAATATAAGGGGGTCAATGAATCCCAATTCGTATAGGGATTAGTTAAATCCACCGTAACGATTGAGCTTTCGTGATAATAACTTGAAGAATGGTCGAGCTGAGAATGTGTCCCTTTATTCTTTGAAAACGCAGACCTCTCGTTGGCTACAGCCTGAGAATTAGCACTCTCTGGTAGTAGCCGGATCTTCAGGTGGGCACAATAATGAAGACGCGCACTTGATTAATGGCTGATAAGTCTTTAGAAGGGAGGAGGTTAATGAATCTCTGGAAGCCGATAATAACAGACTCTGAATGAAAGAGAAAATAATGACGATCATTGAGTTACTGCGTCACGGATTAACTCTAAGACGATCAATATGAGATAAATGACGTTGTATCTCCTTTTTGTTATCGAAATAAAAACAAAATCTTGTTCACAACAGGTATTGGAGTAGCTATGCATGGGGAGGGGTGGGGGGGGGGGGGGGGGTATGCCAACTAATGCCCCCATGATGTGCAACATACATAAATACACAGTCACCCACATATCTTTTTACTACTGAATACTACCTTTACTCAATATATACCTATGCTCATTGTGACTATATTATTTAGACATTATTACGCAAATATCACGTTGATGAATCGGCGTGATTTATCTGACAGTGATATCTAGAGATGCAGTAATTGTTGTGAGTAAATCTAGACAGGAGAATATGTAGGGTGGGATCAACGGACGAATGAATGAGTGAATAAATGAACAAATGAATATAACAACACTTTTGGGGAACATAATGATATTACACTCAATTGCCACTCATTTGACTACGTCTGTGATGAGTACTTGACTCTACCATTGATAACGCAGACGAAGTACTTTAAAGGGGCCCTGCAACCCAAATGCATGTTGACCTCTGTTCATCTGTATTAGTGTACACATTCAATATTTGTAAACGGTTTGACCCAAATATGTTTTGTATATTTTTAAACATTTTATCATTTATTTGTCTTCATGTTGCTAAGCCCCACCTCCTAAAAAACCCTCCAGAGCAAATTCTATTGTTGACCTGCAGTGACATCATTTGTCAATCACTGGTCAGCTACCATGAGATTAACAACAGATGAAAGTACAAAAAGAACATCCACAGATTAGGCTAATCACAATAGCATCACACGGTTGAATAGAATACCAACTCACGCAACTTCAATTACAATAGCTGTTGCTATGTTTGAAGAAAAGCACTGTCTAAGCTATTGCATGGAGGTATGCAGGGCATGCTTTTGTGTGGATGTTCTTTTTGTACTTTCATCTTTTGTTAATCTCATGGTAGCTGACCAGTGATTGACAAATGATGTCACTGCAGGTCAACAATAGAATTTGCTCTGGAGGGTTTTTTAGGAGGTGGGGCTTAGCAACATGAAGACAAATAAATGATAAAATGTTTAAAAATATACAAAACATATTTGGGTCAAACCGTTTACAAATATTGAATGTGTACACTAATACAGATGAACAGAGGTCAACATGTATTTGGGTTGCAGGGCCCCTTTAAGTCCTTGATAGGGTGCCATGTCTGCACCGTCTGTTGTGAGGAAACCATTTAGATGCCATAATGGGGGCTTCTAAGTTCTTTGAAAGTGATTTTGGTTGTGCAATGGCGCAAATAGAAAGGGGCAAGGGGGATATATCCACCTTCCTCTGGCCCCCTTCCCTCATTGAGAAAATAAATATTTTTTTCAATTCCTGGAACTGATTATTAAGTGCAACACACCTAATCATATCTTTAAAATTACTTTCCTGTTGTTGGTGATGTTGTTGTTGTTGTTGTTGACGATCGTTCTTGCTGTAATTAGCATCTTTATATTAGTTGTATTTTGTTCATGCGTTCGCTTACCTTAATTTTATTCTCTGTCCTAATTTCCTTTCATTATTTTTGTATGACTTTGTATGACGCATATTTGTTTTAAATTAGCAACAAAATATGCGCCATGTCGCATATTTTTTCCCACAACAATTCGCAACAAAGTTTTTCCCTTCAAGGCACCCATACTTACGTCATTCCCCACAGATTTTCGTAAATATGACAGTTATGTTCTGCACAGTATCGAGATACCTTCCTACCAATTTTGTAGGTTTTCATTTCTCTCACAGGTTATCACCTATAACTACTTTCATAAGTTCTTGGAACTAATTTTATCTGAAGAATACCTAAGTCTCATTAAATTGTCAGATTGTAAGATTCCGATGACACGTCTTTGCGAACTAAAGAAAACATGACTGCTTAATTCTGATTTGACTCGAAATCTTGATGACGTTAACTTTGTCGATACATAATTGGCTTGTTCGATCAGGCATTGCATACTAGCCACACGATCTCTACCACAATCGATCAGTGACATCACACGGGGGCGTTCAGTAGCCACTGCCATTACACTGACTGGTCACCCAGTGGCG
This sequence comes from Echinarachnius parma, assembly GCA_037951105.1. Classification (NCBI taxonomy): domain Eukaryota; kingdom Metazoa; phylum Echinodermata; class Echinoidea; order Clypeasteroida; family Echinarachniidae; genus Echinarachnius; species Echinarachnius parma. The sequence goes on along the minus strand of JBAMJV010000948.1, from coordinate 259,792 downwards.
TAGCGCGGGGGGGGGGGGGGGGGAGCGGCACATGCCCCCATACTTTGACCAAAACAAAAATATATAACATAAAGAAATACATGACATGTGTGCCCCCAATAATTCAGTTGCTCCCCATCAGCTAGAGCACGCTACGCTACTGTGGACACCATGCAGTGGAATATATATAGTCACTAAAATTTGCTATAATAACGTGTTGATTAAACGTCGATCAGCGACGTAGCGATTACAAACTAGTTGATCTAGTCACTCGATCTACTGGGGACCAAACAGGGCCCAGCCCAGTTGCAAAAAGAGTTTTGATCGATTATAAAGTGCGCACATTTAAACCAATTAGATCTGAAGATTCAGTCTCATGATCGGACTTACACTTAATTGCAACTTTACAATACATTGTATCTCTTCCTGCAACGGGGCTCTGATCCGGGTCCCTCTCCCCCGCTTGCACTATTATTACATGTACTTATTTGCCGATGGGTTACTTTGAGTTTGACCAACGCCCTTACTTGCACAACTGACTGACTAAGTGGTCTCGGTTGATTTGGAGTCACCAGTGGACACCATTGGCACTGATATCGGGCTTGGTGCTTTGGGGTTGAATTTCCCTGAACTTCGTGATTTTCTCATACCTTTGGTGTTTTTTCCGTTCTATAGATCTCGCAGTTACAATATGGCAAGCAGTGGGTGTGTTGGCCAACCTGTCCAGATTTTGAAAAGAGATGGCGCTCTGCTCGCTGATACGGGTCTGTAAAAAAGCAGAGCCGTATAGAACTGATACGGCTCTGTGAACGGGGCAGAAACCATGACGCAAATCATAGGTGTACGAGGCTGGGGCAAGGGGGGGGGGGGGGGGGGGGCAAGGGGACTGCAGGCCCATTAAGTTTTGAAAATGCCCATATTCGGGCAAAAGCATGTCATATTTGGAATTTGGACTAAACATTAAAAAGCTTATCGCTTTCGAGCTTTTCCGAACAGTTTCTTCCGTAGGAAACGAAGGGGGAAATAATAAACAAATAATAATAATAAAAGGCGTTCCTGCCTCCCCAATCATACACAATATCATAACCACAGAACACATTCAGACACCCGCACATACATGACATACTATCATATTAAGTTGAAGTCACCATGTACAAACTTTCACTGCCGAATAATCTACCAATGAAAAGTATTGGCCTGTTTAATAGATTGATGAATGAAAAAACACTTTATTCCAACTGTATACAAGTATTTATAGAATTGTTCCATTGACTTACGGAATGCAAGGTATCCTCCCAAAATGTAAAATAGATTTGTGTTAAAGGGTGTCTTCAAATCCATGTTTTCACAATTTATTTGACTTTATAAGACTTTAGTTGTAAATTATAAACATAATTTACAACTAAAATCTTGTATAATTACAACAATAGTTAGTCTTATGCATTTCATCATAAAGGCAGGCCAAACCACAAGTAAAAATAAATTACCAATTTGCATCATTGTCGGTCAGTATGATACACCATACAATGTATAAAAACCGGAACATGATCATAAGACAAAGGCATTTACAACATTTACAACAAGGAATACTGTATCAACCGGACGTACCGTACCAATGATAGTTACTATTCAGGCATAATTCATGTAAAGAACGCACAAAATAATTACTAATTTGGAAATAATACACACATTTGTTTTCCTTTTAAAATGTGCATTTGGTACGAATTTGAAGGGCCTGTGATAATATAATTGAAATTGTCTATAATCCTTGTGATTTTCCCATGCAGACCCACATGTAAATTGTAGCATCGAAAATATGTTGTTAAGAACTATCGTTGGGGGCACTCTTCAGTGAGCGGCAGTGAGCGGGAGCGGACGTATCACTGGGGTACAGTTGTCTAAACTTTTGTTTATGATATTGATAAAACAAAAGCTGGACAAATCATATGTAGTAAAAAGAACATTGCCAAAATATTAGGGACTAATTCACGAAGTATAAGTATAAACATAAAAAACAACTTAGAATAATTTTATCAAACTTTAGAATGATTATGCCTCAAATATAATTAAATGTATCACTAGCAAATTAACGGACAACATTTTAATTAAGAACTGCCATTTAGCAATCAAGGTTATGCTTAAATCATTACAACAACGTGGATACAATTGTATAGTAATAATACTACGAATAATATGAAGCAGTTATATTGCGCCATTAATCTAGAAATTGATGTATTTCATAAAACTTGCAAAGAAAAAAAAAATGAATTTTTGGAATTATTTGTGGTTGGAAGTTGTCCCTGATCATGCTAATTTACTTCTTGTTCTGCGGTATCATCAAATCTTTTCTTATCTACCACTTACTTGTATTCAATTTCATCTTGATCTTTAAACTTACCTAAACAATTATTTTGGTTTGATGATGCAAAAGACAAACTTTGTTGTTTTTATTGCTGGTACACATGGTATCGAAATTGTTCTTGGGAGTTTCGGGTGTCAAGTATAACATTAAATTTTCTCTTTCTACTCTCGCTATTGTATTTATAAAGTTTCCTTTTAATTAATTTATTGGTGCAATAGCTAGTTCTATGACCTACATGGCAAACATAAATGGCGTCGACATCGCTCACGGAATGGTTTATGAATCGTGAGGGTTCATTAAAAAAGAGCCGTTAAAACACAAGAGGGCGCTCTCTAAAAACGCATTGGTTTCAACCATTTTGTATACAAATTGTGCATGTGATGTTTTGTTAAAATAATGTTTAAATGGAGATCTCATAAACAACTTTTTAAAAACCTCTTTTGTAATTTTTGAAAAAGTATAAGCATTTTATATATTTTTTTCTTAAATCATCGAATAAATGTGGGATCCCATATTGATATTTCAGCTGTTTTTGAACCGATTTTGATCAAATATTCTGTCGTTAAAATTGTATGCTCTTTTAGATTTGACACTCAGTTTTAATTACCTTACAAATAAATGATTTCTTGAAACGCCCTCTATACCAAATCTAAACTATCCCTTTAATATACCGTATGTGGTATATATAAGAACGACGAAAATGACGCGGTCGCAGCATTGAGGTACCAGTCTACCAGCTCTCTGGTCACAGTGTTACTTGTGTCTGGCATACATGGCATCAATGTCGGCCTGGATGTGGTCTTTGAGGGCTTCTTTCTTGTTCTCATGGTCGGCGTCAACAGTCTGTTGTCAATGCTGATCTTTTCACCTCTTCCCTGGTTTATACTTTACATTAATTGTATGCATATATATAGAGGAAGAGTTATTCCATCTAAGGATGGCGGAGGGGGTAATATGGCCCAATACGGCCTTGACTTTATATGGTTAACATTAGAGGTATTGGTCCGTATGGAAAGGACGAAGATGACGCGGTGGCCCTTTTACTTGTGTCTGGCATACATGGCATCAATGTCGGCCTGGAAGTGGTCTTTGAGGGCTTCCCTCTTGTTCTTCATGGTCGGCGTCAGCAGTCTGTTGTCAATGCTGAACGGCTCGGGGTGCAAGATGAACTCCTTTACCTTAGAGGGATGCGAGGTTTACAAAAAATTATATTACTGACATCATTTTTAACATCCTTTTCTTCCCTCCCCTGATTTGTATTTTATCTTAATTTTAGATACATCATAATTATTACTTCGGCGAAAGAATATTTAGTACTTCATCTCTTCCATTATCTGTCCGAATTATTCGTAATGTTCTTCATATAGTATTCACCACAAGCAGAAGTACGTATTTCCCCTCTCCCTGTGGCGTAGCTACGGGGAGGGGGGCGGGCATGTGGGCCCCAATACTTTCACACGAAAACAGTACAAACATAAGGGGCATCCTTTAAAGATAAAGAAATAGATAGAGTGCGTCCCCTGTCCCCCATCAGTCCCCTATACCAGTCGGACGACGCTACGCCACTGCCCGTTCATCCTTAACTTACCCTTTCAAAACCACAGAGTCTGGCCGTGTCACTTAGTTTATCCATCTCAGATTTCACTGCGTTGCGGACGGTCTGAAAGAATACAAATATATCAAATTATATTAATCATTTATGTTGAAACATAATGTTCGTTCATGAAAATATATCTCAAATGCATATAACGCCATGAGCGAAATGACTGTGTAATATTTATGTTCGTCAAGCTTCATATCTGATTATTTGTCTCTTACACATTTTTGATCATTTTTCGAAAAGAAAAGAAAGAAAAAGAAATGCAAATTTTGCTTTTATTTCAAAAAATTAATGAATACGAATATTCGGTAAAGCTTGACAGTATATGCAATACTTCATAACACACTACTGTTCTGTATAGTATTCATCACAAGCTGATAATTACATAAGCCTGTGTCTTTTCAATGCATCATTTATCTTAAACTACAAACATGTTCGTAATATTAATTCATTATTCATAACAAAATACAATAAATGAAATCCTAAAATGTCAGGTTGACCTCATTTTCGCAGAGGTCTTTGAGTTCTCCCGTCAAGCCGTTGCTTTCCACAAATCGCTCCAGTTCCTCCCTGTTTGGCACCAGTATCGCTACATTGAACGCCTGGGAAAGAATAATAATAAGTAACAACATTATTATCTACATGGGCTGCGTCTCGAGGATGGTGACGATAAAATGCATTCCAGGCTTATACAAATAATCATAATTGTTTGAACGCGTCTATTAAAACCGACCGACCGACCACCCACCTTACCCATGCACCCAACCTACCAACCACCCAACCAACCAACCCACCAACCCACCGACCGACCAACCACCGACCGCCCAACCCACCGACCGACCAACCCACCGACCGACCAACCCACCGACGAACCAACCAACCAACCAACCAACCAACCAACCAACCAACCAACCAACCAACCAACCCGCCAACCAACCAACCCGCCAACCAACCAACCCGCCAACCAACCAACCAACCAACCAACCAACCCGCCAACCAACCAACCCGCCAGCCAACCAACCCGCCAGCCAACCAACCCGCCAGCCAACCAGCCAGCCAGCCAACCAGCCAGCCAACCAACCAACCGACCAACCAACCAACCGACCCACCAACCAACCAACCCACCCACCAACCAACCCACCCACCAACCAACCCACCCACCAACCAACCCACCCACCAACCAACCCACCCACCAACCAACCCACCCACCAACCAACCCACCCACCAACCAACCAACCCGCCAATCAATCAACCAACCAACCGACCGACCGACCGACCGACCGACCGACCGACCGACCGACCGACCGACCGACCGACCGACCGACCGACCGACCGACCGACCGACCAACCGACCAACCGACCAACCGACCAACCGACCAACCGACCAGCCGACCAACCAACCAACCGACCTTGAAGCTACATCCGGAGACGAATGCCTGTGAGACGAGACGACTCCTCGCCACGATGTTCTCTATCTTCTCGGGCGCCACGTACTCTCCATGGGACAGCTTGTAGATGTGCTTCTTTCGGTCGATGATCCTTAGAGCACCATTCTATCAACAGAATATTGGACAAAATGAAATATCAAGCAAACATCTTTGTTAACGTCAAGGGGGACTATTTGATGGGTATATAATTTCTAACAAAGAAAGAAGATTGAGCATTTTCAAAGGTTTCAAGAAAAAGATGATCATGCTAGAAAATGTGTAACCTAAGAAATAATGACCCGAATTCCGAACAGATGATCAAATTTAACGCTGGATTAAAACGTGTAATTAACCGTAATTTTGGACAAACTTTACCAACGGACGACATAATTGGTATTACTATCCGTGAGCTAAATATTCCAGTAATCCATGGATATGAATAATATCAGGTTAAAGTTAACACTCTAAACAGAATCATGTCCTATGTCACCGGTAGCCTCCCCGGTGCCCCACTAGTGTGCAATCTGATAGATAATGGCCCGAACTATGAACAAGGGGGTACAAAATGTAACCCTAGTTTAAATCGTGTCATATAACGTTTTTTAACTGAATTTAACCCGCGGACAAGTATACAAATGGATCATCTATAATAACTTAGGGTTACAATAAATGTTACCGGAAGCCACTCCCCGATGTCCCCGGTGTGCAACCACCCATCTGCATCCAGTGTCTCCGCAGTCTTCTCCGCATTCTTGTAGTAGCCACTGAACACGTTGTGTCCTTTCACACAAACCTGGTGGTAATAAAACATGAACATAATAGACAAATAGAAACGTGAATGATAATATTTTACCCTTAAAATTATATCACACAGTAAACATAATAAAAATGTTCATTTTGTGAATAGTTCTTGATCATAGAGTTATAAAAGTGCCCGGATCATTATTAAACTGGCTTTAGCCGAGCTGCCACGATGGGGCGTTCATGCGTAAAAGGGATACATTCCTGCCAGGTACCCATTTGCTACACCTGGGTTCAGAACAATTAAATAAATATATATAACGTCCCCCAATACTGTGTGTGCCCCCCCCCCCCCCCCCCCCCCCCATCAGTACGACCATGTTACGCCACTGAGCCGAAGCATAATATACAAGACCATCTGACCTCCCCCTTGTCCTCAGCCGCCTTGTAGCCCATGTCCTCTACGTCCACCAGTTTGGCCATGTTGCATGGGATCAGCGCACCAACATGGCTGCAGTCAACCTCTCCTGGAAGATTACCGCAGACGCCGCACGTCGACTCGGTCAGCCCATAACCCTCTGTCACCTAAGGGGGAAAATAAGTTTAAATACATTTATTTGGATACTAAAATGAATTTGAACTTGAAATTAAGTTTCATAATGTTAATAAGTTGGGTCCGAAGTAATTCTGATGCACATTTTGTTCTCCTGTCCACGCTGTTGTGGGATCAAAACCCGGCTGCAGACAACTTCTCGTGGAAGATTACCGCAAACGCCACACGTCGGTTCGGTCCGCCCTTAATCCTCTGTCACCTAAAGGGCAATGAAGTTTGCGTTTCGTAACTTAAGTAAGTTAGTTTTGAAGTAAGTTTGATGTATTGCGTTTCCCCGTTATGTAGTTTAACAACGTTGTCTTCGGATCAGAACCCGGCTGCAGTTGATCTCAACTGGAAGATTTCCGCAAACGCCACACGTCGATTCTGTAAGCCCACAACCCTCTGTCACCTGAGAAGGAAAATCAAAGGTTTCATAACTAGGTATTGAAGTAAATTTGACGTATTGCGTCATCTTTCATAAAAGGATAATAAATATTTGGAATCATTTTCCACAGATATTTGAATTCAAGGGGTAGTACAGTTTGGGTAAGGCTGAGTTTTAGTAACCAAAACCTGCATAATAACATTACAAACTAATAGTTATAACTCCACCATGCTCGAAAGGTATAGAAAATTACAAACGACTAAGTAAAATCCCTGTTATCATTAAAAAAGAGCCATTAAAACACAAGAGGACGCTCTCTAAAAAGCATTGGTTTCAAGTTTCAACCATTTGTAATACAAAATTATGCATGTGATTTTTTGTTGAAATAATAATTAAATAGAGAGATCATCAACAATTATTTAAAATCTCTTTTGAATTTTTTTGAAAAAGTGTAAGCATTTTTAGAATAAATAAATCATCGAATAAATCTGGGTCCCAGATTTATTCCGATCGGATATATTTATTGATATTACAGCCGTTTCTGAACCGATTTTGATCAAATAAGGTTTATTCTGTCATTACAATTGTATTCTCTTTCAAGTTTTACACTCAGTTTTTCATTATCTCACAACAAATTTTTTTTAGTGCAGCGCCCTCTATTCCAAAACTGAACTACCCCTTTAAAGTTTGTATGTAGCAAGAGATTACCACGGAGGAAATCCCTTGGTAAGTCCATACACTTAAAGGCATCTAGTAACTTTGTTGGCAAGTGCAAAAAGTGATGAGTGATTATTGAAATGTGTATTGGAGTGATAGGATATGTCCACAAAGTAATGTGTGAAAATTTCGCGTTAATTGGATGATATTTGGCTGAGATATGAGTAAACATGCAAGTGATATTTACTAACTCATTATACTTACTTTGTATGCGGCATGAAATTATCCCGTAGACAATTTCATATCTGAACACTTCAAACGTAAATATCTTTTGAACGAAATGGAAATTTGAAAAACTGAAACCTGTCCTGTGCTTTTATTGTTAATATGAATATGATATAAGGTATGAGAGAACCACTATAGTTCAAGTAAGTTTAGAGGATTTGGACAATGTTACTAAGTCCAGTTGTATATATACTTACGGGGCAACCAAAGACCACACGGAGGAAATCCAAGACCTCGTCTGAGATGGGGGCACTTCCGGTCACGATCCACTTCACATTTCCTCCAATCAGATCCTGAGGAGAGAAGGAAAGAAGAGTGAATACAGAAAAAAACATTGAGTAATGGTTAATTGTTGTCATGGTTATATGGGGATATGTCGATGAATATACTATAAAAACACCCGGGTCAAGACTGACCTGGAAAAGAGTCCGTTGGGGCCACACTCCATTCCGGGTCAAACAATGACTCGGAATGGGGTCAGATGTGACCCCATTCCGGGTCTTCATGATCCTATTGCGGGTCATGTTTTGACCCTGAACGGAGTGTGGCCCCAACGGACTCTTTTCCGGGTCAATTCTGACCCGGGTGTTTTTAGAGTGATATACACGGTTATGGTACTGACTTGCAGATGACCGTGGTCGTTCAAAAATTATGCTTGTCAAAAATTATGCTTGTCAATTATGTTCAAAAACATGCTTGTCAAATCTCCCATTCTAAACGCACATATTAAACATACCAACTGCTTTGTTATGATGAATGTAATCATAATGTACCTGATATTTAATAAGTATAAACTTGTTTAAATTTACCAAGACTATCTCTTTTAACAGTTTTGCTTAGAGTTCGAGCAAGTTGGCAGATGTATTACCTGCACATGCTTGAAGATAAAGTAGTCGCTCCAAGAGTCTCTCCGAATGACGCCCCTGTAGGAAAAGCAAATGAACATCTTGTTAGGTCGACTAGTATACCTTTTAGATTGAAATATATGTTCAATTACGTTTTACTATACAGGGCGTCTGAAATAATGTGTTAAATATAACACCCAGCCAGCCTCAGCCTCAGCCTCAGCCCCAGCCTCAGCCTCGTACGCTTATATGAATAACATATTTCTCATTATTAATTGTGCATAATATGAGGCATTGCATGGATTTTACCAGTATTATCCACGCGATACTTTTAGAGTTTTTACAATAAAAAGTGACAAGAGTTTTTATTAGTATTATTTTGTTTTAAATCGCACTACAGGTAGATAGATACACGACATACCTGTCCACTTCAGATTTCTTGCTGTTGTACGCCCATAAGAACATTTTTCTCTTGATAAATGAAGCTGAATTCACACCTGACATTGTCTGTAAAAAGGGACACGAAATCGTTTGAAATATTTCTTTAATCTAAAAACAAAAAAACACTGCATAAAGCGTAATACAATCATATATATTTATAAATGCATTACAGGAACCACAAGGAAGTCCTTCTATTGCTTAGCAACCCACCTTTATGACGGGCATCCACGCTGTTCGAAATGTAGAACCCCACGACGCCTTCTAGTTAATAATCAATAGTGATAGTAATTAATACCTGTGTCACTGTGTGTAGTCATTTTCAGGACTAATTAAATCGGATTACCAACAGTCCTTTTCAGGACTATCCACCTCCTTACCATTTTCACTTGGTGCTATAGCGTAAAACTACTGCGCAGATATAATAAGTATACTCAATTTATCTAAAATTGTCTAACCCTCTAATGATGATACTATAGCTGATTAATTTCATACCCTGTCTTACAACTCGTTTGCTAGTGGTGGCACACAGTGTCGTAGCGACGGGGGGGGGGGGGGGGCACAGGGGTCACGGGGGCGCGCCCCCCATTTTTTTTTAAATGGAACATTGCACACATGTGAGGTCATGCATATCACTTAGAATGTCCTTCAGTTCACCGCTGAAAAGCTCAAATTTGTTCCAGGGTCCATGTCTGAACCAATCATTCATCCCTTCCTGCTCGTTCTTCAGAAGAAACAATATTCGGGTTTTCCTCGACCTTAATCCTAACATTTCATCTGATTACAGATTACTTACCCTGTCATATAACTCGTTTGCTAGTTGTGGCACGCATGGGAACACGTCTGGTTTGAGGTCATGCATGTCGCTCAAAAGGTCCTTCAGTTCCCCGCTGAAAAACCCGTTAGCTCCGCCCTGCATGAACAACGTCATCTATTTGGGAGATATAATGACAATTTGTGTGTAGGGATGAGATATTATGCTAATTACGGCCTCTTTCTTAGGGCAACAGAAAGCCACGTGACTTTTCAATCGTTATGAACTTTATTATGTTATACATTTATTTATTTATTTATTTCCGATTTATTTAAACAGGGTAGCCCTTTCAGTATCGAGTACTGCTCTACCAAGGGGCCCTGTAAATCTTGTTTAATGTCAATTAAACGAGAAAGACGAAACTAATTCAGTTCACCGCTGAAAACCCATTAGCTCCACCCTGCATGAACAGCGTCATCTATACGGAATATAGAAACACAAAGAAAGTCTGGGATGGTAAAATTATTATATTCTTTAAATTATAATAATGATATTGTTGGTGTAGGGATAAGGTAATTATGTTAATTACTTCATCTTTCATAAATCGGCAGAAAGCCACTTTACAATCGATATAAACATTACTCATGTTATCAATTAAAAAAGAAAGACGAAAGTAATTAAGTTCCCCGCTGAAAACCCCGTTAGCTCCGCCCTGCATGAACAACGTCATCTGTTTGGAAGATAGTTAAACAAAGAAAGACTCGTATGGTAACATTATTATAAACATTATTCTTTAAATTACAATAATGATATTTTTTGTGTAGAGCTACGATAATTATGTTAATTGATTCCTCTTTCTTAAGGCGGCAGAAAGCCAAGTGACTTAACAATCGATATGAACTCATGATTTCAAAAGAAACGCGAAACTAATTCAGTTCACCGCTGAAAAAAAAACGCTATATAGCTCCGCCCTGCATGGACAACGTTATCTACAATATAATAATTATATAAAAGAGGAAAACAAAGAAAACTTGGTATCATGGAAATGTTCAATCTTTTGCACGATAATAACGAATAGGTTGGTATTATGATAATATGTTTGTATTACCATGGTTACCCCTCCTAGATTATGGTGATAGAAAGCCAAGTGACCTTATAATAAATACAATAACCAAAATGTTTCCAATTTCAACAGAAGTGTAGGCTTAACTCTTACCATTGCATGAGTGACCAATATTCGAGACGCCACCCCAGTATTATTAATCATTCAAATCTGAGCCTGAGGTAATAGGTTTCATATAATATTATGTGCCTTTTTACAATTCGTTTTCTTGTAAGCATCACTAAACTATTTTATTTAATCGGGCCATTCTTGGTCACGTGTGTGACCCAAAACATGACAAATTTTGAAATGGGATGCTTATATTTCAGTAAGTATGAGACTATAATGATTTTTACTTCATATGTGACTTGAATATGTTGTAGTCTTTCAAACTTAACACAAAAGATTTTATAAGGATTACATAACTCAATGTCAGAGGTCAAATGGCATGGGTCACGTGTGTGACTTCGCACGGAGCGCTTTTTTCATAAATAAATTTCATTTGGAAAATTCTTTAAAATATGAATAGCTATAATGTTCATCTTATTACCAGAGAAGTACTATACATTTGTAAGTACAACAATAGCAATGAATGAGAATTATATCAAACCGTTGTTTTTTATAGTACTTAATTATGTGGCAACGTCTGGTCACGTGTGTGACATTTTGGGGTGGTCACGTGTGTGACATGTACAATATGAATGGAAAAATGGGAATTTTATAATATCGGGTTTAGAAAAAAAAGAAAGGTTGAATTTTTACAAAGTTGGTATCAACCTGTACAGGAAAGTGAGAAGAATGAGCTTGCTAATTATCCTTTTGATATCTTGATTATTTTCTGAATTATGATTATTAGAAAAATATTGAAATATGTAAATTTATGCAAATGAGTAAAAAAGTTTCATTTTAAACTTCAAATCATGTATTTCATGAAACTTTACACATGGATCATTCCAAAAATTGAACAAAACTACAGAAAAATAAAACTTCAATTTTTCCGAAAAAGTTTCACTTTTCAAAGAATGGCCCAATCCCGGTTACAATAATGTAGTCTTGTCGAATGTTGGTTTCTTTACCTGAAATGAATGTTCGTATGCGTGGGCCAGGGGCAGGTACGATATGCTTACACAGCCAGGCGGGAATGTGAAGGTGTTCTGTAGAGAGGGGAAAGGCAGAAGGATTAATAATAATAATAATAATAATATACTCGATTTATATAGCGCCTAATATGATTGATAATCATCTCTAAGCGCTTTACAATGATATTATTACCCCCGGTCATAGGATACAATGCAAACCAGCACACATTGTGTGCACCATCTCCACTCCCTGGGGAGCATTCCTTCCAAGCGGCTCATGGGCATTGAGAAGATCCTTCACATATAGGCTTTCACCTCTTATTGGGTCCCCATTTATACACCTGGGTAGACTGAGAGCAGCAATTGTGGATAAATTGTCTTGCTGAAGGACACACGCCGTGGGCAGGGTTCGAACTCGGGATCTCAGGATCGGGAAGCGCGCGCTCTACCAATCTTGCCACACCACAACCATTAAAGGAATCCTGATGAATGACGATTTCCCCGGTAGGGACTAAAATCTAACGCCTAACGGTCGTAACCATCAGAGTGGTAGATAATATAAACTTACAAATGAAAATGAAGAGAATGTCATTTATAGAAACAAGCGAACATAAATGGCGCAAACGACCGATGTGCAGTATAGTTGATATAAGGAGCAATACAATTGGCAAAAAAAGTGAAAAAAGGACCGATTGGTATTAAACAAAACATACAACAACAACAACAACAACAACAACAACAACAGCATTCCAGAATACTTACGGCAACGACTGCGTACACGCCAGCAAGAGCAGCTATGATGTTAGCATGGGTGATCATGGCGCCTTTAGGTTCGCCTGTGTGACAAAAGAGATGTGAATCGGGATTTTTAAATAAAAAAAAAAAAAAAAAAAACACCTCGTCTAATTTTATAACGATTGCGATTGCTTATTTCTTATCATCACACTATACAGAGTGTTTCGAAAAAAGCGGAACCCAACTTCCACCAGCAGTATCTCGTCTAATAAACACATTTGTGTTTATGGCAATATGTCATATGAAAGGTGAATTCATGATCTTTCGTTTGATACCAATTATGTTTCGATAGCGTCATGCATGAATGAATATAAATGACCTTAACAAATTTATGTAAAAAGTAGATTGCGCACACGAGTATAACGTTATTGTTTAATGCAATGCAAATCATGAAACAAAGACAAAGTCAAGTGATATTTCATGATGTTTCTGTATTCATAGCTTGACATTTATTCAACTTCGAAAAGAGTTCAGGGTCCATAATTATCCCTAATGTCCTTCCCCATGACCCCCATGACCCAGGTTTGTACTCGTGTCACCATGGCTCTCATGGACCACATTCCCCTGCTGGCGCAAGGCACCGAACTCCCTGATGATGCGATTGCGGATGTCGTATGTATCTTTCGGCTGAGTGATGTAGACCTTCGTCTTCATTATGATCCTAGTGGTGTCCGAATGGACCTTCTCCTCTCAGCACAACCCTTGTTTAGATTCAGACTAGTCCCTTCCATTTCATACTCATAGTCCCCCAAATTGTGGATTTTAAGGGTGCATCACAATCGGGGAAATTATGGTAAAAAGCCTCAGCAACTTGCTTGAGACTTCCAGAGCAATTCCACTTAATGACTAAAAAAAAGCACGCTGTTCAGTGGTCAGTTGCATGGTCAGGCAAGGCACTGATTTAGAAAGTATCTCCATGTCTAAGAACGATTGAAACAATAGGATTATAAGACAAACGAACAAAAGGAAAGGTTTCAATGAATTAACATTATTTGCGACTGTGTTGATCAGTAGATCTAAATCTCGTGCGCAAAGCAATTATAGCATTGATTATCAAAAATGTTTACAGTTTGATAACCACAAGCTCAATAATTACGAATATGGTAACATATGAAAGAGTAATAAATTATCTTTGCGATGGCATATTGCGATAAACATAATTATGTTTATTAAATGAGATATTGCTAGTGGAAGTTGGGTTCCGCTTTTTTGTAACCACTCTGTATTATTATATGCTTTAATTTGTTTTGAAATTTAAAAAAAATATGAAATTAAAGCTCATGCAGATAAAAGAAGTTTCATTTTTAATTAAGCTAAGTACAAATAAGTGTTAAACCTCGAAACATTCACATATTAATACCCAACAGAATTTACAAATCAACACCAAAATCGTAAAATCGTAGAATCTAAGAAATTAAGTCAGGGACACATGCACGATAAGAATAACGTCGATCAAACAGGACTGATTGGTCAAATTAACTTACCTGTTGTGCCACTTGTAAATCGAATAACAGCAAGGTCCTGTGGCTTAGGTGGCTGAAAATGAGAAAAATAACTACAAGTAAATTTGTTAAAATTGACCGTCACTACATTTTTGGTCAAATCAATACATAGAGTATACATGGTATAGGACAGACTAATTACAAGACCACATTTATTTATGTCAGCCACATATAAGTTTCGAGTTCGGACTATTCACACGTGCATTTATTTATATATTTGTTAATCTATTTAATAATTATTCAAGCATTGATATTAATAATAATAATATACACTATTTATATAGCGCCTATCACGATTGATAATCATCTCTAGGCGCTTTACAATTATATCATTACCTCGGTCATAGGATACAATGCAAACCAGCATTATTATTGTCAACATATCTTGAGTATATGCTGTTAAAAGCTACCTGTCACGGCCCTGATGAAAAACAGCTTGTAGCCGATAGCGGGCATTTTAAAATTGTATTTATACCGTGATTAAATGAAATAAACAAACAAACTGTAATTATATTTTTTTTGCGAACTCAAACCAGGGATAAGTTGATGTAGATCATCATTCATCCAGTCGAAGTTAATATATTATGTTATGAATTAAAACAAAAACTGAAAACTATATTGTAAGGCGAAGTTTCGCCAGGGATAATTATGAGACTTTCTCTCTGTCAAATTCCTCTGCTGTATGAAAACAACCTTTGATCGCATGCAAACGATGATTTCCTTTTACTGTTTATTGTATGATAGATGATATACCGTAATTGCTTTCAAATACCTACCACGGGGTCTCTGAGGTTCTTCTCTCCCAACTCCAAGAGGTCATTGTACTGCAGTATCTCGACCCCGGCGCCTTTAGCGTGAACTCTAACCTCTTCAGGCAAAGGGGTTTCCATGACGACGATGTGCTTGAGTGACGTCATGCTCTCACTCTGGTCGAGGAGGTCACTGACCTTGTGGATGGTGTCGACGACGATGAGGTCCATATCAGCTGAGGGAACATTACAGGGACACCCATTTGTGGTTTAGAGGGCGCTTCAGAAGATAAATTCTCGAGGTAGAATGAGTATACAGTCAAACCTGTGTATAGTGACTACCCGGGTTATACAAGAAAAGTGGCCACTATAGACAGGTGACCTCTATAGACAGGTTCGATTATATTGTTTTCTCCACAGGGAAACGCTTGGTGGCCGCTATAGGCAGGTTGGCTGCTATGGACAGGTGGCCACTACGAAAAGTTAAAATGTAGGCTACTTATATAGAGAACTGGTTTGTTCATCCGGAAATAACATGTCTTGTAGCACGAACCACGTACTTCTGTATTATGGTGGTGGCACATTGGCTACAACTTCTGTATTATGGTGGTGGCA
This sequence comes from Echinarachnius parma, assembly GCA_037951105.1. NCBI lineage: Eukaryota > Metazoa > Echinodermata > Echinoidea > Clypeasteroida > Echinarachniidae > Echinarachnius > Echinarachnius parma. The sequence continues at coordinate 243,882 of JBAMJV010000948.1, read as the reverse complement.
CATTGGCTACAATTGAATCCTCTTTCATCATTCTCATGTAGGCAATAATTTGTATCCCTCTTCCTTTAAGACTGAACACGACAAAATGTAATGATTGTAGATTAAGTAGGTTCATAAACAACATAAATTCAGAAGTTAGTTTGTGATATATATATACACACGTAGTTGCTAGAAACAACAGTTTTATCGGGAATTTTTATTTATAGAAGGAAAATGACAGATAAGCCCAAAATACATTACGTCAACAAGATATTGTTAATCATAAATAATATCAAATGAATGTAGCTCACTGAGATTGATGGTGTGGTTCCTCCCTTCTGGGCCCAGTGTGCTGTAGAGTGGAACCGTTACCATGGAGAACGTCATGCAACCAAAATCTGCAATCACCCACTGAAAACCAACAATATAAAACAATAATGCGTTGGAAGTAGTGTATTGAATTACGATATTGTTATTTTACTTTTAATTGTTGTTTCGTCATCATTTGTCTGAAGTATGCATGTATTAAACCATTTATCTATAGAATTTGATAAGATAATCTAGAATTTAAACTTCCCAATTATTTTGTTAACATTCTTTTCCATATATTTGTCTTAATCAAAGTAATTATATACTGCAATATTTTATTTCATTTTCACACAAGATTATTGATCGCAAATCACTCAGTGATATATTTGCGAAACACCAATGTCGGGACATCATTCAAAATAAACATACATACATTTACCACAGAAGATAAAAGGTATCGACTCTTTCGACTTTGCTTCTCTAACACCGAGCCAATTTTGAGTATAGACTGTTTATTGTTATCAATATCACAGTCAAACCCGACGTAATTACAATACTGAGGATACACAAAATTGTCGCAATAAACAGGTTAATTAACATGCAAATGGCTGCATCTGGAGTCAAGATTTGTAACAGTCTTTATAAGCAGGTGGTCGTTGAAATATTTTAAACAATATTTGTATTTAGTTTCTTGTTCACATACCTCGGGTCGATTCTGACTGTATATTCCGATCTTGGTTTCGCTAGATGGTGAGTATCCTTTCTCTATTAGAGCAGAGCCGAAACACTGGGCTTTCTTTCTCACCTGTTGGAATAATACAAAGAAATATAAAGATGTAAAAGAAGTATCAAGTACTATCATGCAATATTGAGAACAAATCCATGATGATGGTAGTTGTGGTGGTGAATGGTTTTATTATTGTTGTACTGGTGGTGGTGATGACAGGGATCGTTGATATGATAATTGTGGTGATGACGATTGTGGTGGTTCAATGGTGATGGTGGTGGTTCAATGGTGATGGTGGTGGTTCAATGGTGATGGTGGTGGTGGTGGTGGTCATGGGCGTCGATACTTACGTAATACCCATTCATCAGGGGGGGATGGATGAATGGATCATCCCCCCCTGATCAATGGGTATCAATGACAGATCGACGCCCGTGGTGGTGGTGCTGATAGGGCTAGTGACTTTTTGGTAATGATGGTCGCGGTTGTGACGGTGGCGGCAGTGTTGGTGGTGGTGGTGATGGTGATGGTGGTAGTGGTGGTGGTAGTGATGATGATGAAGGTGGTGGTGGTGGTGTAGCGGTGGTGGTGGTGGCGTGGTGATAATGAAAAAGTATCATAGTGTTGTTGATTGTATTGTAAAAAGACAAATATTACGCCGGGATATTACGCTGGTGGTTCATACCTCACTGAATGTCATCCACTTGAATGGTTCCGTTCTGATTGGGCGCCAACCAAGACAAGGTCCATCATCTAAAAAAAAGACGAAACCAAAAAAGCAACCCATTATTATGCACATATTAGGTGTATGATGTAAGCAATATAGTGACGGCCATAATAATTATTTTGTAATTGATTCCCACCAAGTTTATACAATTCCGGACAATACCTATAAATGGTGTAGGTGTATGATTTAAATCGAGTATCTTTACAGTTCAAAATAGTTCATTCCTCTCATATGTCTACCACTTTTACAATACTGTATTTATGTGTGTTCCAGTGGCGTACCCAGGATTTTTTAAAGGGGGGGGGGGGGGTTTCTTCAGAAAAAAATTCTGTCAGCGGGGGGGGGGGGGGGGGGGGGGGGGGATAGTGGTATAAAATTTTCGCCATTTTCGAGGCCGAGATCAAGGTTTTTCGCACTTTTCAAGACCGAGACCATCGAAAATGACGGTCGAGACCGCTAAAATTTTGTCTTGAGACCAGTTAAAATTTGAAGGGGTGGGGGGCGGTTCAAACCCCCAAAACAGTCATTTTTTGGTCAAAGGGGGGGGGGGGGGGGGGGTTGAACCCCCCCCCCCCCCTGGGTACGCCTATGGTGTGTTCTCAAAAGTAACATGTGAAAAAAGACACACAAAATACACCTACTTTGGTGTCAAATAAAGCAAGGAGGTGATCAGTTGCCAACAAAATGAGAAACAAATTATGATTTTGTATTAAAATTATTCCTGTTGGATGATGACCGAAAAACACATTGTACATCTATCTTCTTACTTGAAACTCGTTCTCCTCTTGCAAACGCCTCATAGACAGTGGTGACGTCATCGTAGAGTTTGTCGACCAGGTAGTTCTTGTTCTCGTAATCACATTGGGGTGATACGTGGACGCGTTCAGGACCCTATGATTTATACCAAAGTTAAATATAAAAATAAGCAAATCTTATTATAAACAATTATTGTTACACATCAACACGTTTCCTTTCAATTTTGTTTTTGTTTTTTTACGGATCCTGCCGGAAAGAACACACTCATCCACAGTGTGAATATACTGTGGTTCACAGTGTGGACCACAATGTTAAATTCGAGCGTTTTTACAGTGTGAGAGCCAACTCACACTGTGTACACATTGTGAACCCACTGTGAACATACTGCGAAATTGCTGAGATACGCAGTGTGAGCGCACCTTTTTACACACTGTGGACGCAGGCAATTTGACACTGTGTGATAGTGCCCTCACAGTGTGTTCACAGTGTGGTCACAGTGTGTACACAGTGTGAGTTGGTTTTCACACAGTGAACACGCTCGAATTTAACATTGTGGTCCACACTGTGAAACACAGTGTGTGTTTACAGTGTGATCACACTGTGAATGAGGTGTGTTCTTTCCGGCAGGGAAATACACCTGAAAATAAGCCTCGAAGATTCATATTCCAACAATAACAACATATCATTAAGAGCATCATTAAAAGCATCATTATTCGAATAAATGATAAATCCGTTCCCTACCCATTATAAAAAAGTTAATACGGGATAAACCAGGTTCCTGTAGGCGATGGGTTAAGGTCTGAATCTTGTATACTATTTAATTTAAACGTATTCATTTTCCCCTTTCATTAGATTATGTATTGACGATAAAACGGCCAATTACATTTTATTTTGATGAAGAGTCAACGCAACCTGATTTGCTTCACTAAATGCTATTGATAGTAGGTAATTATTGAACTCATTACCGCATTGTTTGCATTCATATTGATGTCAAGTATTTGTGTAGCGGAATTTTTTTTTTTAGCTCCTTAATATGAAATGTGGGCAAATATAAGTAAATTCGTTGTGCATTATTTGAACAGAGATTACAATAATGTCTGACGGAGTTGTTTCGTGTCAGAGCACTGTTACAACCCTTTTACACTTGAAATAGCTGGTAATATTGTTGTTTCAGTTGTTTGCCACATTAAAGGGTAACATTGTCCAAATCCACAAATCGTAGAACTCTAGTGACTCTCTCTCATACCTTGTTATATTTGTTACTAGATGCCTTTAATCTCTTTCTCGTATCCCTTTGTATGTTTGATACCCCTTATTGATATGATTATATAAGTTTTTCTTGTAATTGCAACTAAAAGGCCTCCTTCATTAATCCTTTAACATTATTTTCATATTTCTGTATCAATGTAATTCTTTACAGACAAAATATTGTATCGGAAAGATATCACAAAACCCTGGTATGGCGAACCAACAAGACAGGAAGCAAAGTGGGGGTGGTGGGGGTGGGGGGGGGGGGGGGCAATATTCCAATGAGTATCAGGTGGGAGGCGAAAATGCCACATCGTGTGTGAAGAGGGGGAGGGGGGGGGGGGGGACTTTTGCCCCCTTGCCCAACTATATATATATACGCTTCTGTAATATTCTCCGATCCGACTTCGGCTTACTTACCTCTAGTACGATTGACTGTTGGTCCAGTGAGACTTTCTTGGTGGCGAAAGAGTGCATTTGGCTCGATGCATTTTCCATGGTCATGCTGTTATCCTAACAAAGATCCAATAGCTAATAGCTTCTTCTTCAAAATAATAGTCAATCCTGGTTCTAGCAAATTAGAACTCGAGAGCAGAATTGTCTTTCCGTCTTCTGGTATAATGTTGCCACGTTCTTTGTTGATGATGTTGATAATGTTAATGTTGTTGTTGTTGTTGTTGTTGCTGCTAACTCTGTTTTCAATAGTGGTGTGACAGCTTGCGGTCGACCTGTTGCATACTGTACGTAGCCTACACCAAACAGAATAATTTATGAGCAAACTTTTCTCGGTATATAATGTGAATCCTGAACAACAGCATAATACCTTTATCAGAAAATGTAACTATGTGACTGTGACAGACTATGATATACGTATATCCACTGAAGCAAGCATTGCAATTATGATTTGTATTTCATATTTATAACCCCACGACTATCAGCACTCACACACACGTGCACTTTGTTAAATTCAGTGCACACACTGAATAGCACGCGTGCATGATCTTTCCAGAAGATGACAGAAAGAATGAGTTATCGCGAGTTTTATCAAGTGCGTTGACATCAACCCCAAATTCCTTCCTCTGCACCCCTCGACCCACCACGCCTTTTCTTTCTCATTTCCCTATAGATTCTCTCTCTCATCATCTCCTCTTCTTCTGCCCCCCTCTCTCCCCCCTTTCGTACTCCCTCACTCCCCTCCCTCCTCCCCTCACCCCCTCTCCCTCCTATATTTTCTCCCTCTCATTCCACCTTTTTCTCTCTCTCTAAAAACATATAAATATTTTCCCCAAATGTATTATGTACAATATTATGAACGGGGACCACTGCAGCCATAGACCCACCTCGCCTCTTTTTAAAATTTCCCTCGACGCCTCTCCCTCTCTTCTCATCTCTCTTCCCAAGTTCTCTTGTCTTCTTCTTTACTTCCCTGGTCTTGTCCTTTCTCACATTCTCTTTTCAACTCTCCCCCTCTATATCTCTACATCTCACTCATTCTTTCTTTCCTTCCCTCTGTTAACATATTTCATATCTTTTCCCTACATCCCTCGACCCACCTCGCCTTTTTTTTCTAATTTTCCTTGATGCCTATCCTCTCTCCTTGCAGAGTTAAATTATCTTCTTTTTAACTTCCCCAGCTTTTCCATTCACCCCCCCCCCCCCCCCCCCTCTCGCACTCACTATCATTTCTCCGTTCGTCTTTCTCTCTGTAAACATATTCATTTATTTTCCCCATATAAAAGTATTGTTTACAATAATACGATCGGGACTATCGGAGTACCCGCTGGCCCTCGGTGGGCGTCTATTCATACCTATCCGACCCTGACCCCAAATATAGTACAACGTCGTGTCAACTATAGAAAAGAAGTTCAATTACAAAAACAGAAAATAATCGCCTTGAGAAAAACAGTCAATACCGTAGAGCTAACAAAATGCCCTCATATGAATTTAGTATGATAAACGATTGCACATTGAATACTTTACACATTTATTTGGCACGGTTTCAATGCTAAAGACATTTAATGATACAATCTTTGAATTATTACTTAAACCATTGTGAATGTTTTAGTTGGTTGGGAAAGAGGTAATAAATGCAAAAGGTGTGCTTATCTACACCCTCTGGAGTAGCTAGGCGTGGGGGTTAGTGTTGGCGATTGCCCCACCCCCACCCCCTTTCAGTAAATGATTCGTTTACTGTCCCGGTGAGGACATTATTAAACACATACACAAATATGTTTTTACAATTTTATTTTTGGCAGAACGAGACGCCCCCCCCCCCATCATTGGAAACTCGCCCCTTTTTACCCCCACCCCTCCTCCATCTTAGCTGACTCTGGCGACGCCACCGTACATGTTTACATCATTTCATGTCATGTCAACTCAAGTCTATAATTGTCATGATTATACTGTATGTGTGTATGTTTCTATAGTCATTTCTTCAAACATCTGTAACCCTTTTATGTTAAAGGGGTAGTTCAGTTTGGGTATAGAGGGCGATACACAACATATTTTTTAAATAATATAATGAAAAAACTTAGTGTCAAATTTGAAAGAGCATACAATTTTAATGACAGAATAAACTTTATTTCATCAAAATCGGTTCAGAAGTGGCTAAAATATCCATAAACATAACCAGTTGTAATAATTATAGGGGCCCACAATTATTTGATAATTTTGAACCAGCCGTGAATTTTTTTTTTAAATGCTTCCTCTTTTTCAAAAATTTACAAAAGAGGTTTTTAAATAAATGTTGATTATCTCTCTATCTAATCACTATTTCAAAAAACATTAAATGGTCGAAACCAATGAGTTTTTAGAGAGCGCCTTCTTGAGTTTTAACGGCTCTTTTGAATGATAACAGGCTTTTTACTTAGTCATTTGTAGTTTTTCATTCCTTTCGAGCATGGAGGAGTTATAACTATTACAGTTTGTAATGTAATTGTGCAGGTTTTGATTACTGAATTTCAGTTTTATCAAAACTGTACTCTCTTTACCAAACCTCAACTATCCCTTTAATATAAAGGACAACTTGCACGTATCGCATTTTACATCAGCAAAGAAATGTATCTCAGACTGCAAAACAACTTTAAAAACTAATGTACATGCTTTATTTCAGTACATTTATAATCATGACAAGAGAATGATGAATGGTTTCACCATTTCTAATACATACTTGTTTATCAAAGTAGTAATACACATTTAAAACACAAACGCTTCTTTATAGTTTACCAAATCGTTCATAACATATAACAAAGCAATACACAATGTTGACACATAATACAAATATATGTTTAATATTTGTTTTTACCAGTTTGTCTAAAGAAACAAACATTAAAGGGGAATTAAGCCTTATCCGTTTGACTTACTGGATGTGATGAGAGCATAACTACTATCATTGCTAGTCAATTATTTCCTCATGAATATTACCGATTACAAAAATAATCAATATTTTATGGACCACTGTCGTCTGCCCATAGGAGGCGGCCATTTCTTCAACTACTTCGCGGTGAAATGACGTGGCAGGCGGATAACACAATACCATTATCGTAACCCGCTATTGTGTTCTCCGCCTGACACGTCATTTCACCGCGAGTAGTTGAAGAAATGGCTGCCTCCTGTTGGCATTGAAAGCAGACGACAGTGGGCCATAAAATATTGATTATTTTCATTATTGGGAATATTCATGAGGAAATATGTGACTAGAAATGACAGGAGTTATGCTCTCATCACATCCAGTAAGTCAAAAGGCTAGGAGTTCCTTCCCCTTTACTGAATAAACAGGGTGGTCCATGGTTGTTACTCATGAGTACGAGTTACTTATCCATCCATTTATTTAGCTATTTATTATTCATCAATCAATCAATCAATCAATCAATCAATCAATCAATCAATCAATCAATCAATCAATCAATCAAACAATCAATCAATTCATTGATTCAATCATTAATTAATTCATTAATTCATTAATTCATCAATTCAATTCATTCATTCATTCATTTATGCATTCGTTTGTTTGTTCATTGATTCATTCATTCATGAATTAATTAATTCTTTTTATTCATTCATTATGTGCATTCACTCATTCATTATTTAATTCCTTCATCCCCTCGTTCATTCATGTATTCCCCGGATGTATTCATTCATTCATTCATTCGCGTTTCTCCCATACTTGACGTGTAGGTAACACTACATTGATTTACCCTTTAGATCAACTCATTAGAAAAGAATGACCATTATCAATCTTTACAACAATCTACAAATGAAGATAAGTCGCCCAGGGTTGGCATATTTGGTTGAAAATGATTATTTCCCGGAATGATGCGAAACACCAGTAATTTTTCTTATTTTTTTGTGAGAAATGGCAAAGTATATACCAACGAACACCCACGAACATTGTTTTCTAACAACTTAAGTAGCTTAGGCTCTTTTTACAATCAGAATTTCTAAATCTCTAGTAACGACATCAAGTTATATATAAGACAATTTATGGTTGCATAGTAAAATGCTGAAGATAAGGTAGCTCGTACAGTTTATACTGACATTTCACATAAAAGAAAATATTTCACAAGTCTTGATACTCCTTCCTTTTCTGGTGGACATGATTGATTTAAATTATTCTTAATCATGTCCACTAGACAAAACGATGCACACCAAGCAATCCTGCAGTTATGATATAAGAACAATTATTAAAACAATATCTTACAAACAAAAAAATTGACAAAATAGCTATAAAGTATAAATCATATTAAAATGTAAGCGTTTCCTTGTCCGGTGACCTAGAGAACCGTTATTCTATAACTACCAGTTCCTATATATTAATCACAATTTAATATAGGTTTTCTCGGCCAATTTCGTAAGCTTCTCATTCGTTTTGATAAGCGTGTCATTCAATTTTGCGAAATTAAGCCGAAGGCTTGCAATTGTGGTTCAAATTTGCATTTTGTTCATAAGATTTAGCTCTTCGGTCAAGTTATTTACCACTTTTAGCATTCAATTTAAAAAACACCCTATTTGCATTCAATTTCGCCAACGGATTTCACGGAAGTCGGTATTTTGTAATCACAAATTTTCTCGCTCTAAATTGAATGACAACTTTACGAAATAGAAACACGTTTGAAATCGAATTGCAAACAAAATGTTTTCGAATGATCGTTATATGAATTCGAATGCTAAAACACGAATTTGAAATGCAAACTACAGCTGCGGTGACAAAATCGGTGAAATTGAATGCACACAAAACGCATTCATGTGGCCAACTTACGAAATTGACCGAGAAATCCTATACTTGAAATCCACCTTGTTGTATCAGTTTTTGCACCATCGGAAACACTTTGGGTAAGATTTTCAGGTTTCCAGGAACAGCCATTGTTTGATATGATAAGCGTAATATTTGAATATCTGACTTAAAGCAGTATCAGCCAAATTGTCATTTGATAAAAGAAAATTTAAATCAAATCAAATGGCACCATTATTAGAGATACAATTGACATGAAATTAGTCGATTTGTGACTAGAAGTGGTCTTTCATCGTCACTATCACTCTATCAGCAACAATTAAATCAAAATAAATCAAGCACCACCAATATCATAGATGTACTTACAAAAACACTTGAAAAGGGTTTGAGTGTTTAAGCCGGCACATAATTGGTCGATTTCTGACTGGAAGTATATTAAGTCTTTCATCTTTAGTCGATTTTACTTTGTCAATGTTTGTTGTCGGCATCAGCAAGTACGTAATTGTACAAAAGAAAATTCAATCAAATCAAATACCACCGCTATCATACACTTACGTAATTGTACAAAATAAAATGAAATCATATTGAATCAAATCCAATCCAATCCAATCCAATCAAATCCAATCAAATCAAATCAAATCAAATCAAATACCACCATTACTTTATATGTACGTAATTGTAAAAAAAGAAAATTGTATCATATTTAATCAAATCAACTCAAATAAAATACCACCCCTATCAAAATGTACGTATACAAACAAAATGAAGAGTCTTAGTTTAAGTTGGTATACAACTGATCAATGTGTGACTGGAAGTGGTCTTTGAGCGTCGCTCGCTTGTTCTTTAACGTCGGAGTCAGCAGGTTATTCTCGATGGAGAACGGCTCTGGATGGAGGAGGAACTCTTTAATCTGAACACAATGAAGAATATATTAACGTAGTTAACATTTCCGATCGATGAATGGAATATAGTTCAAGTGTACATTTTGAATTCCAAAAGATTTTTACCAAAATATGCCAGTCTACTCAACATTTCAAGAAAAAGACACGAACTAAAAACTGTTCTTGATAAAGCAGATTGTTACAAACAAAATAGGATACGATTCTAGATAACTAATGCTCGTTGATTGTGCTGTGCGTTCTGTTTAACCGTTCCAAATATTACAATGTGTCAACTTAAATGTGCTTTGAAAGAAAATAACCAATAAACAATAACTATTCTATTAATTATGAAATGTTCAAACCGAAAACCGCGCTGAAGCAGAATTAATATGGCATCTGTAGAGCAGACAAGTTTGAAATGGTAAATAAACATTGCCCTTCGACATGGAAATTGAAATAAACAATTTTTACATTTCAATGTATATTGGCAACTTAATGTGATCCATTGACTTCACAAGATTTGTCTAAAAGTGATATTTTAGACAGCAATCATAAACCATATCATTGTAAATTTCTTTGGAATTATGTGTGATATTTAGATAGAAACACTGTTTATCTAATGAAAAGGTGAATATTAATGTCAAAATGTATCATCTTTCCCCATTTATTTTGACAACATTCCGTGGAATGTTTTTTATTCACTCATAACTTTCTCCACAATTAAGGAGACATTTACAAATCGAAACCCAATTCAATCTTCTGTTACCGTAAGCCAAACATCAAGGTACAAGAACATGTGAAAGCCCAAAGTGATTTTGTTTGAAATCGTCAAATTTAATGGATCACTTTAATAACAAGAAATCTTACAAATTAATGTTCACTCCATACAAAATTACCTTCTCGAAGCCACATAGCTCCGCTGTACTGCTCAGCTTCTCCAAATCTTCTCTGACTGCATCGCGGAATGCCTGTGCAGTAGTGAGAAAATCACCAACATTCAATTAGTATTTACGGTCATGTGTTTATAATGTTTCAGCTACAATAACTTGCCGGTCTGCAAAAATGAAAAATAAATAACAATTCTAGTTAATCTACTTAGACTGTAAACTGATATTGATACATCGGCACAAAATAGAGGTTTCTTGTTGTGGAATTATCTTTATTTTAATTCTATATGCTCGCCAAATTTAGATCTTGAGACAAGTTTATAAAGGAATATCACATTTTGTGAAGTACCATGAAATTTAGTTTGGAACGATACATAACGGACATGACTAAAGCCCGGCGCAGACAGAGCCGACTCGACCCGATCCGGCTGGTTTCAATCAGGCTAGAGGTTGGCCCGGTCGGTCTGATCCGTTTCATCGTGTTGAATTGGCCCCAACTAGCATCCGACTGTCTTTCGACTGGCAAAATGTGTGTCGCAAGGCACTGAAAACTGAGCCGATCCGAATGAAAACCAGTCCAATCGGGTCGAGTCGGCTCTGTCTGCAGAGGGCTTTAGGGTTGTAATGTGAAATCAGTCGATACTGGCGGGGTATATATGAGTTAATTCTGTCCAAGTTATTACCTCGTTTTTGCAGATATCCTCCCTACTGGTCCCTGAAAGTCCATGGCCTTCTGAGAATCTTTGGACGGTTTCATCGTCGGGGACAATGATGGCAACATTTGAGGACTGAAACATAACCAGAAGAGTGTGAAGGAAATGGAAGACGAGGTATTAAGAGAAGAACAAATTACGATTATGTACTATACACTGTTTAATCTATTTTGTAATGAGGCATATTCAGACAATAATTGTAACCAGTGCAGAATAATAAAAACATCTCTCCATCATCATCAAAAGCAGTAATACCAATAACAACAACAACGACGGCGACGTGATGACCAAAAGAGCCACATGGGCATATTAAACAGAGAAGGAAACTAAGTAAGGATAATAGTGTTAAGTTATTGCTTTTAATCGATCATCATCATCTTCATTCATCATCATCATCAGCAGCAGCAGCAGCAGCAGCATCTTCATCATCATCGTCAACATCATCATCATCATCATCATCATCATCATCATCATTATCACCATCATCATCATTATCATCATCATTATCATCATCATCATCATTGTCATCATCATCATCATCATCATCATCATCATCATTATCATCATCATCACCATCATCACCATCGTCATCATCATCATCATCAACAACATCATCATCATCATCATCATCATTATCATCGTCAACATCATCTTCTTGATCGATGTTGTATTCTTGTGTTCTTGTAGTATTACTTGTATTGTACCTTGAGACTGTCACCATAGACGAAGGCCTGCGCTACATAAAGACTCCTGGTGAGGACATTCTCGATCTTCTCTGGAGCGATGTACTCTCCCTGCGACAGCTTGTAGATGTGCTTCTTACGGTCGATCAACTTGAGGGCGCCGTTCTGAAAATGCAGACAACCATCAATAAATAAGTTGTGCATTTCATGTTTGAAAGATAGTTGTAACGTACCGTATACTCGGTAATATATCCTGCAGCTCAAAAGTAAAATAGTAGAAGTTGTGAATCAGTGATAAGCAGGATTTGAATTCGAAGAGCAGAAGAATTACCTTACTTTCCTGCTGAACACCCGTTCCCCCTCTTTATCTTCCTCTTCCTCTTCCTTCATGTTATCTTCCATATCTACTTCTTCCTCTTCCTCTTCATTCCCTTATGATTGTTTCTAATCCGCGTACTTGTCATCAAGACCCTCCTGTTCAATTATACGAACATTCCAAGCATGCGTAACTCTCATTTGACGTTCACATAATTCAAATTACACGTAAAAGCAAGTAAGTTTTTGCTCATCTATCTCTCTTTCTAACAGAGAACCACATTTGAATATAATTATCCCCCGAAATTGGTACAGGTCTTACCGGGAGCCACATCCCGATATCCCCGGTGTGTATCCACCCATCAGAATCTATCGCCTCGGCTGTTTTCGCTGGATCCTTGTAATATCCTTGGAAAGCTGATGGTCCCTTGGAACAGACCTACAATTTGGAAATACAAATACAAATAACAAACATACATAAAATAGTGGCGTTGTTTAAGCAGAGTTGTGAACGCCCTCACTGCCACCAGGTGGTTAGACCCTGGTTATTATAAATGTGAACATTGCTTATATATACGCAGTGGCGGATCTAGCTTTTTGCTAAGGGGGGGGGGGGGGGTTGACCCAATGACGATGCGGAGCCGCGAAGCGGCGATTTTTTTTGCTATTTTGAACTCCCGTAAGTGATGTTTTCCACATCACATTTTCACTTGGCAGCCCAAGGGGGGGGGGGGGGGGGGGTTAAACCCCCCCCCCCCCCCCCCCCGTAGATCCGCCACTGATACGGCTTCATGTATCTACAGAGGTTTTCTGGTCTGATGATCAGAGCAGCGCTGTGCACTTCGCACAAATTGGCGCGGGTGTAAAACCCAGGTAGTGTTTCTTGGATGGTGAGGAAAAAGAAAGGTATACAAAGCGTAATATGATTTCTTGAACATGTTGAATGCAACTCATAAAAACAAACAATTATCAAGAAACCAAGCAACCTTCTATCTACAGGGAAATTTGTATGCGGCCCGATGCAACATAACGAGTAACAAACATAACGTTAGAACTGTCTTCATGTCTACATTTTCCAAAGAGTATAATTACTCATGATGATAGGCAATTTAATAGAAAAGCTTTTTCTTCGTCGCTTTTAGAATAATAAATTATTGCAGCGATGGGTTGGAGAAACATCTCCGAGTAACATGGGAACATGCGGGTAGTATATATACCTCTCCCCTGTTGTCAGCCGCCATATATCCCATATCTGGGACATCCACGAGCTTCACCATGTTGGAGGGCACCGCTGCCCCCACGTGGCCCCCTTGCACCTCACCGGGAACGGTTAGGCTGATCGCACACGTAGCTTCCGTCTGTCCGTATCCCTCGCTCACCTGAATAACGAAGGGTGATATAAAAATACGAATAACATACATACAAGTGCACTTATACAGTCAAATCTGTTTCAGCTGGCACCTGTCTATTACAGTCAACCTGTCTATAGTGGCCACCAGAAGTAATGCCCTGCCGGAACAAACGATGTTATGGAATCTGTCTATATATACAGGTCTCCTTAAAGTTGCCACTATTCTTGTTTCCCTTAGGTGGTCACTATACATAGGTGTGAAGCCACACTCGGGTCTTTAAAGGGAGAAGGTCGTTTGGCAATGTTGCGTGGCAGACTTGTATCAGGATGGTCTCCGTCCGACCAGAGCTAACTGCTCGCTACCATTCAAGCATGATCTTGTGATTATGATAACATACAGATAGCAGTCACTTTCAAATTCACTTTCAAAATCATTTCCTCTTAAATTAAGAAGGTTGTTACGCTCCATTATAAGTTATAAGAAATTTTTTTTTTAACTGCATACATTGTTTGAAGAAAGAGCGCCATAAAGCTACGTTCAAATTAAAAGGGTGTTTGTTCATTAATCCGAACGCAATTTAGAGGGCTTGATTGGTATTATAATACGGGCTGCGGATAGGAAACTAGAGTACGTTAATGTAATTTACTGGGACTTGGTTGGCGAATACCATCCCCAAAACCCAACTACGCCAGATTTTAAAAATTGTAGATCTACTAAATAAATTGAGAAACTCACCGGACAGCCGAAAACAACCCGAAGGAAATCGAGTACTTCGGGCGAGATCGGAGCACTCCCGGTAATGATCACTTCCACACTGCTGCCGAGAATGGCCTTCAGAATTTCGGGGGAAATGATAGACAATAATTCAATTTTAAATAATATTCTTAAATCAGGGGAAATGATGATGGGCAAGAGTTAATTATCACGAAACCCACTTTTATGATTGTGTTAGACGTTGCTCGCTAATCTGAATTAGCTAATTATTCATACATGATGCAATCAGTTTAAGTTTCATTTCAGTTTAAGTTTTAATTTCTGCATTTTTCCATATTTATAATCAATCAAAAAAAATAACAATACAATTTTTGTTAGCAATAATATAAGGTAAACGTAAATAATTCATAGTTCATTACAATTCTAATTTGCGAAAAGAGAGGGAGAATGCAGATGACCGATATCTTAAGCAGAGCTTGAAGTGACACCAGCCTTACAATAGAGGGAGGGAGACAGGAAGAAAGATAGAGGGTGAGGATTTAGTGTGCTGTGCACAAAGTGAAATTTTAAACAATTGGCGTACATGTGTGCTAAAAAAGTAGATTGTGTGCGAATTCGTAATGCTTTCTTTTGTAAAATTTCGAGTGAGTGTATTTTTGTTATACTACAGTTTCCTCAAACGACATTACAATAATTAATCTGAGAGAAAACAAAAGCATTATAAATCATTAAAAGAGATTAAGTGGTAATTAAGGATTTTAATTTATATAATATGCATATATTCCTAGAAACGGTGTTCGATATATTGTGCATGTGATCAAACCAAATCAAATTAGAGTCGATAGTTATCTCTACAAATTTAATGGAATTTTTCTCTAAAAGCAAATTACCGTCAATATATGATGTACAATTAACTTCCAATGAATGAACATTTCTAAAGTATATAAAGTTCGTTTTACTAAAGTTTAAAGACAGCTTATTGGACTTTAACCAAAAATGTATTTTAGATAATTCAGAATTTAAAATGAATGTAAGAGGGTCTAAATTTGTATGGGGAATAATATACGTTAGTGTCGTCGGCATAAAGAATAAATGTTAACAGTTTAGATGATATTTTAATGCTCATTTCAACTCATCAATGCTAAGATCTCATCCAAAGTATTTTTGGACAAATGGCCAACAAAAAATACGCATAAATGACGAAATATTCTTTTAAGAATATTGTGAACATGGATTCATACGCGCTTACCTGCATTTTGTGGAACACGAAATAATCGCTCCAAGTGTCTTTGCGGACTATTCCCCTGCATGTCGGGAGACAAACATGTACTTGGTTGAGATTAAAGTAAACGTACTCTATCATGTCTTTGTTGATGGTTTGATTTTATTCCACTGACCCTCAATATAATAGATAATTAAGAAAAGTCTTAGGATATTACTTGCAACATCCCAACTTCTTTGATATTTGAGTTTATATCCTATTTAAGTATAGACAACTGACTAGCAGTAAGTGGATGGATAGTTTATATTTGAGTTCCCAATACGACGTCGTATAGCCTGGCTATAACAAAACGCGGGACAAAATGGGAACACAACTGTGATAATTATACTAGTGAATATAACATAATCATATTGCATCTAAATGTTGTGTATACTGCTTCTTGAATGCATGGTTGTTACTGGTTGTTATAGTCGTGTGCCGAGTTGGATTTTTCCAACCCAATCCGAAATAGTTAAAGGGATAGTTGAGTTTTGGTATAGAGGGCGCTACTCAAAAGAATGTTTTCGTGAGATAATGACAAACTAAGTGTCAAATTCAAAAGAGCATACAATTTTAATGACAGAATAAACTTTATTTGATCAAAATCGGTTCAGAAATGGCTGAAATATCCATAAACATAACCATTCATAATAAATGTGGGGCCCCACAATTATTAGACAATTTTGAACCTGCCGTTAAACAATTTTTTAAATGCTTCCTCTTTTCAAAAATGTACAAGTGGTTTTTAAATAGTTGTTGATTATCTCTCTATCTAATCACTATTTCAACATAACATCGCATTCACAATATTGTATTTCAAATGGTTGAAACCGATGAGTGTTCAGAGAGCGCCCTCTTGAGCTTTAACGGCTCTTTTTGAATGATAACAGGCCTTTAACTTAGTTTTTTGTAATTTTGTATTTATTTTGAGCATGGTGGAGTTATAACTATTAGTTTGTAATGTAATGGTGCAGGTTTTGCTTACTAAAATTCAGTTTGACAAAAAAATGTACTCTCTTTACCAGAACTCAACTATCCCTTTAAATATACTATTAGTATTAACATAATCGAATGACCCTCTTTATTAGGTTCATGTTTCAACTTTAGCTCATCAAAATAAAACCTAAAATATAATGACTCGTCAAAGGTGGGATCAATGTTGAAGATACAGGGGTTACGGGGCCACATGACGCCCGTGGCGTCCCACGAATAATTTGATGGATACATTACAAATATATTTGTTATTAATCATTAATCATTAATCATTAATCATTAATCATTAATCATTAATAACTAATTATTAATATTATTACTATTATTAATAGTATTACTATTACATATGATTCTCTACTTACACATCTGTCTCAGCCTTCTTCCTGTTGTAGGCGAAATTGAAAACCATCCTTTTGAGCACCGAGGCCGATTGTACACCCCCCATAATCTGAACAACCAGATAAACGAACGATTTAAATGAAATATAAGGCAATATTATATGACCTATAAAGATACTGGTGTGCGATTGGTCAAAATGATGTCACGTGACCATCGCTACAAGGATGAGAAGCGTTATATTGACCGACCAGTCAATATAACGCCGTTATATTGACCGGTGACGTAATTTACGTCACAATGGGTGTGTGAAGATGAACAATGTGCGCGTATTAGCATCCTGGCACGCGCAGCGTTGTTAAGCTTTCTACGGAGATTGCGCGATCCGAAAGTAAATTTGAAAGGACGGTCGAATAAAGAAGCATTTTGCGCAGCATTTCGATAACAACACGTCTGTTCTACTGGAAGGATTTCGATTTAATCTAATGATTTTCCCTTGTCCATAATTTTATTTCAACACCAAATTTATATTTATATTGATTTGTATCTATATAGGTCATCATAATATAACAGATATTGACTTTTTCTTCGGGAACTATATAACATTTCATTTCCCTTGGGGAGTTATATTTTTGTCTCGGAATACTATATTTTTCCTCAGGGCTACGCGCTTCGGAAAAATATAATGTCCCTCGACACAAATATAACTTCCCTCGAGGATCTCAAATGTTATATTGCCCCTCAAGACAGTCAATATCTGTATAATAGAAATCATAAAGGTATAATAAACTGACCAGAAATATATAATATAAATAAAGAGGAGCAAAGAAAATAAGGCTTTCCCTGGGCTATGTCCGGTTATGTGCGAGGGATCGATCGCCGAAGTGATGCAGCGTTGTTGTATAAAGTATTATTCTGTGATCTTCGGTTATCCCCAAGTTGATTTCCTTTAGTTTATTACTTATCCTTCGAGTTTGTGTCAGATAAAAACAAAAAAATGTATTTTATAGATCGTTGTTATTATGTTGTAGGCTACTAAATATTATAATTTACCTTGTCATACAGTCGGTTTGCGAGGCGTGGCACACAGGTGAAGACAGTCGGTTTTAACGCCTGCATATCGTCCAGTAACTCGGTCAACTCCCCACGGAAGAACCCACTTGCACCGCCTTGCATCATTAGAATCATCTCCACAAGTAAAAAAGGAAATATGACTTAGTGTTTATTTTGGTAATGAATTGAAAGGAATAGTACTGTACTGGCTTCAAGAGGTGAGTTTTTCACTAAACGGTTCTTTTCATGACGCGGTCATGTGGGGTCAAACTTTAGCTTATAAGTTTAATCTATCAATTTTCTTCTGATGTTGTGTCTGGATTTACACAGTTTATCAACAACCAAGTGATAACAAAATACAACGTAAATCAAACAATAATATTATAGTATTGACACGCTGTAAATCGATTCAATACCAGGCTTCTAACAATAAGATTAACATAGAAAATTGGGTATTATAATGAAATCATCCATTAAGTTTATAGTTTTATGTTGGGTTTTAAAATGACTCCCATTTTCTTGTATAATACCTGCAGTGTGTGTTCGTAGGCGTGTGCAAGAGGCAAGAAGGAGATCGCGATACTGCCCGGTTGGAACGAGTAGGTATTCTATGGAGAGCAACAAACATGGCGGTGATATGATAATTATGGGACCATCGGTATTGAAATAATTATTTCTGTGGAAAAGGACAGATGCATTGCAGTGTAAATACATTTACATAATTATTCATAATAACAGAGTAATATTGCACATAGTAATTAATTACTAACAAAAATACTCCAATATTAATAGTCCTATACATCACTGGCAAAGCGGCGTGGTCGGACTGATTGGGGGGGGGGGGGGGGGGGGGGGGGCACACCTTATGTATTTCTACAATTTTTCAAAAAATGTCTCCTTATGTTTTGTATTGTTTTTTCTTCAAATTATGTACGTGCCCCCGTGCCGCCCCCACCCCCACCCCCCCCCCCAATCGCTACGCCAATGTTATTGTTTATATACATTTATTTATTCGATTGTAATAAATCATTATATTTATTCGATATTCATAGATTTATTTATGGTAAATTGAGTACAAAATCTATCGGTAATTCTGTAGAATCGTACTTTCAATATCTCAAAGTGTTGTGAACCATTACAACAAAAAAATCATAATATCGGTAATTAACCTTCTCACTGTGACGGGAAATGTTTTAAACTGGTGTTTAGAAAGTTAATGTTACTGCGTCGGCAGATTAGGGAATGTGCAGAACCAGCCAACAGGTGGCATCGACATCGTGCGCAAGCTTGACATTCACTCAACTCTATACAGAGCATGCGTCAATTATATTGTGCAGGCCCTGTGAGCTCAGAGCTGAGCCGTATCTAATGCAGTATACGGCTCTGCGTGAACTGTTTGAAAAGCGCCACAAGACGAGACGACACGATCACTTTAAAGTCTAAATTCTGACTTGTATTGTACTTACGTTGAGTCCTGCAACAATGGCAGCAGCGTTGGCAACAATGTTCGCGTGGGTGATCATGGCTCCCTTTGGCATCCCTGATTTTAAAAAAAGTACAGAAGCATAACTATAATTTAATGCTTACTATGATTGTGTATTTGTGTAAGTTGTTATATCAACTATTTGCTCGGCATATACACCAATGTTTAATTCCAATTTCTGTTTACAATCAACTTATGTTAAACATTCAAATCCCTTATCTTTCTGAAAACTGAAAACTAAAAATGTACCTTTATTCTTATTTTTAAAGGGGTAGTGCAGTTTTGGTAAGGCTGAACTTTAGTAACCAAAACCTGCACAGTAACATTACAAACTAATATTTATAACCCCACCATGCTCGAAAGGTATACAAAAATAGAAACGACTAAGTAAAAAGCCGGTTATCATTCAAAAAGCGCCATTAAAACACAAGAGGGCGCTCTCTAATAAGGCATTGGTTTCAACCATTTTTCATACAAAATAATGCATGTGACGTTTTGTTGAAATAATTATTAAATAGAGAGATCATCAACAACTATTTAAAAACCGCTTTTGAAAATGTTTGAAAAAGTGCAAGCATTTTTTTTAAATTTTATCAAAAAATCATCGTATTTATTTGGGGCCCAAATAAATACGATCGGATATACTTATTGATATTTCAGCCATTTCTGAACCGATTTTGACCAAATAAAGTTTATTCTGCCATTAAAATTGCATGTTCTTTCAAATTCGACAATCAGTTTTCATTACCTCACAACAAAATTGTGTTGTGCAGCGCCCTCTCTACCAAAACTGAACTACCCCTTTAAAAATGACGACAGTCATCGAAATTAATTTACAGTGAAGAAATAAAATATTGTCCGTACTACTAATATCATTTATAAAAGGTAGAATAAACTCCGCAAAGTAAAACTTGGATTAAAACTGCTACGGCAATTATTTAAAGTGAATCATGTAAAGTGTCCAAATCCACGAAAATGACTTGGAGCTTCCTCGTATCTCTTCTACCGTGTTGTTTAGCTTATGGTAAGAGAGGAATAAAATAGGGTTCGATTTTTTCAAATGTCCCTTTAGTATGAAGATAATTATCATTTAAATCTTTTATTTCTAAAGCGTTAATCAACGTCTTAGGTGACCTTTGACCTTGTCGTGCCTGCTATATTGTGTCCGATCCCCGCCCCGCTATATTGCATACAGCTAGTCATAGACGTACGTTCGTAGAGAGCCGGTACGTACGTAATACGTGTACGATACGCGTACAGCTACATACAGCGGTAGTAGTGAGCGAAGTACTGTGCATATTTGCATTGTGTACTAAATACCACTAGCAAGAAACCGTTTGAGAATCTACAAATAAAATGCGAATGAGAATGCGGCCTGGGAGGAGATCTAGAGGTTCATCAAGAAGAAAAAACAACAATTTGGTTGATAATTGAGATGCATGCAGAGCTGAGTCTGAGAAGCTGCAGGTGATCGAAGAGACGACACGCACGGTCATGCACGGCCGGGACAGCTCAGCGCGCCGATCGAAGCCCCGTCTAAGGTACGTCCTCCCAAGTCAAGAGCCCAATTACAGAATCAGCAATTCAAGTTTGAGTGTAGATCGACAAATCTATCGCTTTCATGGTCTCTTTGACATTATTATTGTCTTTTTCACTGTGAAAATGACAATGATAATCATGTCAAAGAGGCCATGAAAGCAATAGATTTGCCGATCTAGTTATGTTGATATCTCTTTTGTTATGACTTACGATTATGAAATGATGGGCCTTCTCAAATTTGATATAGAATGGGTAATCCGTTTTTTGTGTTTTTTTATCGATGCTCATTTTTGATAATGTTAGGTCTATGGTCTGGAATGCACTGTGTCTGTGTAGTACTCGGTCTAACTCAAAAGACAAAAGTGAAATGTTGCAAAATAAAAAAATTATTGTCATTGTGAATTGTGGTGGTCAGGTGGTGCATTGGGTGGATTGATCCACCTCCCAATTTCAAATTTTTACTGGTCCGAGATGATACTTTAGCGGTCTTGACCTCGTAAAGTACGAAGAACCGTGGTCTCGGCCTCGAAAATGTCGAAAATTTTAAACCAATACTAAATCATACTCTCGGCTTCGGAAATGTTGTACGACTACGTCAAATATGTCAAACTTTCTGTACCGGCCCGCCGCCCATGTTGTTGCCGTACAAAGCTGCATAGCTCTGCTCCCTTGTGTGACCCACCTCACCCCCCCCCCCCCCCCCCCCCTCCGCCTCCATGGAAAATTCCGGCTAATCTGCAAATCTCTTACTTCAGGACAAGTTTTTTTCATTAGTCTAATGATTAGATATTAGGCTTGGCAATCAAAAACCTTGGATGATCAGTGTTTTCTTTTTGTCTTACATAAGGCAATTGACTTTCCATACCAATTGCCATCATTAAGCAACTTTTCGATTTTTATCCTCATTTTATAGCATTGGATGTGGCTGTTCTCTTCGACATTATACATAGAGGATTTCCGAGTACCGATAGAATGGACGTGCAATCTGCATGCTGACACGACTCACACGATTTGTGCTGGTGGTGACCCCGATTGACTTATGGTTAAGGTAATTCATTGAGAACCTTTTTCTTGGACTGTGGAC
The DNA here is from genome assembly GCA_037951105.1 of Echinarachnius parma. Classification (NCBI taxonomy): domain Eukaryota; kingdom Metazoa; phylum Echinodermata; class Echinoidea; order Clypeasteroida; family Echinarachniidae; genus Echinarachnius; species Echinarachnius parma. The sequence continues at coordinate 221,615 of JBAMJV010000948.1, read as the reverse complement.
AGAGATAAATGATAGATCTGTGTTCTGAAACTAGAATTTCATCTTCAAATTAGCAGGCAAAATCAATGAGAGTTTATTTGGCATACCATTGTGTGTCAATTGCTATACTTGCACAAAGTGATCTCACTGGGATTCGAAACTGGGAAAACAACACAGATAAATGTCAGAGGAGGAAAGAATGTGCATTGAGCGCATATTTTGAAAACTTATCATGGGCTTGATTGTTATGTTATATAACAGAAAATCTCAATAAACAAGGGCCGACATTACTGGACATGAGAAAAGATTCACAATGCATTGTAGAATTTGCATTCCCTTACACCATTTTCAGAATGATGAAAATTATTTTAGCATGATTTTATTTTGTATCTCTGCAATATTTTCAGAATGTGGACCTTAGATTTATTATTTTGCTTATTAGAGACAAATGCATTAGGCATACTGTATACTGTATACCGATTGAAAAACAGATGAAAACTGCTACTGAAAAATTGACAATGGAATAAAATTAGAGTCAATAATTATAGTGTAGCTTCGATCCTAACAGCTGAATAACAAACTGAAGGGAAAATAACAAATTTGGTCCATGTTGATTAGAAATCAAATCCTATTTTTACTACATGAATACATGTTTGTGGTTCATTTTGTGCATTAAGTGCACATGACTTACACATTACTATTTATCTGATTGCATTCCTTTTTTCACAAATCTCACCCTCTCTATAGATTTCTTCAAGACCCATCAAGATTCTACACACCCACGATACCACACCACCCAGAACAAATAACCAGGCCGCCAACACCCAAGTTCTCGCAGACCCTTCAGTCGCCATGCTCATACCCTGCGGGAAACGGACCCACAACGTCCATTAGCAAGGAACTAAGCTAGCAGGTTTTTGCAAACGGGGAATCCTGCAGTTCGTGTGCAAAATCAAGAACTTCCTACAGTAACAGCGGGCCGACCGTTCTTGGGTTTAAATCTGCGACACACTTTGGTCAGAATTATTCCGGTTATTATGCGACGGCACGATACAGCTCTATGGTCAACCAATCAACATGCTTGTAGCGAGGTAAACATTCAGCACATTGCTATCATGTGTAGTACATAGACAATTAGTTGGCGTGTTAACAATACAAGCCAGCCATGCGTTGTCTATACATTGCTTGTGACAACGAGATGTGACGTCATGCAGTCTACGAATGTACGTCCGCCTTCACCAAATTAGCGAAACTGCTTGTCAACGAAAGTTATTTGAGCGCGGTGAACGGGGCAATAGATCGCTCCCTGCGTCGTTGAAAGCTCTGTACGTCGCTGAGCGAAAACACCATAATATTGGAGCAGGACTTCTAGCGTATGAGACATGTTAGATGTGGACGTCGACCGTGGGAAGTGGCAGGGATGTTCGGCCAGTGATTGCCCACAGATCCCTCACCATGCTGATGCCAAATTAACCCGTTCCCAACGAGTTTATGAAATCCCCATAGACTTTGTACACAACCCACTTGGTTCCTGTGGTCAAGGGGTTAAGGCCCTACCGATAAGGCCTTCAAATTGATATATAGCATAAACAGTTCATTTCTCAAATACAACTCTTTAGCATGGAATTATTCACGCACACATTTTGGCAAAAATTAACAAAACCTTATTATAACAAGCACCTCGGGCACAATTGGATTGAATACCTTATGTCGGGTATCTTGTGTCTGGGCTTAAAAATAATAAAATACAAAGATCCTTGACGTGTAAAATTATCATCGCTGTATCCGGTACCTCTTGTTAGGAGGTTCCACTGTATCAACAAAGATAAGTTTTGTTGCGGGAAGTAACAATGACCGAATAGTGCTCATAGCAACAATCTGTTATCTTTTTCAAATTCAATCAAAATAAATTTGATAATATATCTTTCATGTCTTCCCTATTACATGTGATAAAGGTAATTATGATTTAATGAAAAAGGATGTTTTTAATTTGTAGTTCAAATCAGTGGGCAGTACGGTACCTCGTTATAAGCGAGCTAAACGGGGTTTCCCTGTATAGTGTATGACATAAATTTATCATTTTTTAAAACTCAAACAAACCATTGTTTTTCTCAGATGAAATACTAATAAATAATATGATTCAGAATAATTGTACAAGGTTATTGATATAATGTATGATTGAAGTTGCTAATAACACCCATGATTATTGATATAATGTATGATTGAAGTTGCTAATAACACCCATGAAGAAATGTGAGTGTGTATCACTATGCCAATTGTCCTTTTAACCCTCCTTTTGCTTGGATTCACAGAGGCTTCCCCTATTATGTGCAGGGTATTGAAGGGTCGGCCAACTCAATTGTATTTTTCATAGATCAGGATCAACCAAATGGCTAGGTGGACAATGTATGAGACACAATTATGCACAATGATCTGATATTTATTCTTTGTGTAATGTAGCTTTGTTTATTTTATAGTGATTTAGTTTTGTAAATTTTGTTGTTCCAATTCATTCAAATTCGAATGTAACAATTGCTATATTGTATTGTTTATACTATGTATGTTTTGATGTTCAATGTACACTGATCCTTTCAGCACTGCTGCTGATCAGTTTGAAATGTATACCAAAATAAATAAATAAATAAATAAATAAATAAATTCACAGAGACACTACATGATCTGCACACATCCAAAAGTTGAATCAATCACCCAGTATTTCATTTTTTGTAACAGTTGCTTCTGCATTTATTGAAAAATTAAATACAAAGTATCCAAATAACAATAATTGCATATTGTTATATAATTGATTTTCATAAAATGTGAAAATGCTGTGTAAATACACAAGTTATTCAACCATTTGCATTGCTTCAAATTTCAGGAATGTAAATCCTACTTCAAAAAAGTACAATTTACCAGCATACACAAACAGGCGATTTTGTTAGTTTGAAATGTAAAAAATGCACACATAGTACCAGGTAAAGGGGGAAAACGGCTAGAAGCATGAAAATGTACAGTCAAACCTGTGTACCATGACTGCCAATCAAAGTGGCCACTGTAGAAAGGTGATCACTATAGACAGGTTCCATTACATTCCTTTTCTCTGCAAGGGATCATGTTTGGTGGCCATTATAGGCAGGTTTGCTGCTATAAAAAGGTGGCTGCTATAACAGGTTTGACTGTACTTGAATGTAAATGTGGGCTCTGTGTAGTGATGTATCCGCAGAGTATGTGTGAGTGTGGGGGTGTGTGTGTGTGTGTGCGCATGTTAGATACTAACACAAAACAGACTTGTAGTTATTTGCAACTGGTTGACATAAAAGATAAATAATGTGCTCACACTGTCTGAAAATCTATATTTTTCATTCACTGTGTTATTAAAAAATAAGGAGTACATGGGGAGCAACCTCTACATGCAGTGATGTTGCCTGGGGGCGCATCCCCCCTAATAATTTGCCATAAAAATACAAAACATCACATGAATAGATTGGGGGTATGACAGGGTGAAGGGTGGGGGATATCTCTCCTTTGCATAACTAGCATACTTCTAAAGATATACATACAAATAATCTACCCACATACCCTCCCCAAATGTCGCCTATATATAGACATGCATATAAACATCACAGGAATAGATTGGGGGTATGACAGGGTGAATGGTGGGGGATATCTATCCTTTGCACAACTAGCATACTTCCGAGGTGATACATACAAAAAGTCTACCCACATACCCTCCCCAAATGTAGCCTATATATTATAGACATGCATGTAGGGTGTATGCCTGTTTCTATAATGGTTTCAATCATGTGGTCCCGAGGTCATGCTTTCTTGAATTCTAGTATATTCCAAGGTAAGGAACACACTGCACATTTTTTCGAGTGAAAAGTTGCAAAAGCTCCCTACTGTGGGAGGGTCGATAGTGCGATACCCCTCCCACACCATCCACCATCCCTGCTCCCTTCCACGACCCCACCCCCACTTTTCAAAATAGTCATGCCACTGCAAGAAAGCCAATAATGTATTATACAGGGGGAACATTCTGTAGAAAAAAATATACGGTGTGCCCCCTTTCAGTCTGACCCGCTATTCCATTGTCTCCATGAAAAATGAATACACAATATGGCGGATGTTGCCTACTATATGAGAGTGGGAGAGTGAGTAGTTATATAAGAAAATTTGAAAGAGAACAATGGAAATTCAGAATATGCGTACGTGGAGTTGCTTTTATTTGGTAGCTACGGTAGCTGTAGTTATTACGTTCACGCCCAGGCCACCCGGCGGGCGCGCAACGGGCAACGCGATCACGGGCTGAACCTCCCAGATAGACACGGCAGCGCAATTCAACGAGTCGATGTACCCCCGACTGTTGAGCTGAGCCGATGTGTACATGTACGGGTGCGCATATCAACGGCCGCGGACCATCATTCCTGTGACAAATTTACGGTAAGCCATCAGTTTTCGGTGATAAAATATGAAATCAATATTCCCTTTTTTCACGAGGTAAACGGTTTTCGTTTTCTTTCAAACTTTCACAAATCTTTCAATTGTATTTTACAATGATATTGATATAGGATTGAAGTCTCAAATGTCATTTTGTGCAATATCTGACACTTTACCTGAATCACTTTAATTCATTGTTAAAGGGGAATTAACCCTTATCCTTTTGACTTACTGGATGTGATGAGAGCATAACTACTATCATTGCTAGTCACTTATTTCCTCATGAATATTCCCGATTACAAAAATAATCAATATTTTATGGACCACTGTCGTCTGCTTTCAATGCCCGTAGGAGGCGGCCATTTCTTCAACTACTCGCGGTGAAATGACGTGGCAGGCGGAGAACACAATTGCAGTATCGTAACCCGCTATTGTGTTCTCCGCCTGCCACGTCATTTCACCGCGAGAAGTTGAAGAAATGGCCGCCTCCTGTTGGCATTGAAAGCAGACGACAGTGGTCCATAAAATATTGATTATTTTTGTAATCGGGAATATTCATGAGGAAATAAGTGACTAGCAATGATAGTAGTTATGCTCTCATCACATCCAGTAAGTAAAAAGGATAAGGGTTAATTCCCCTTTAATGATATAAGTCTACAATGATGCATTGGTGATAATAGGATTCATGTCAGAAAGTAGTTTTTTGATAGACCTCTCGATCCGAAACATTGAATGTTAACAATTAAATTGGTAAAGGGCTTACCTGTGGTACCACTTGTGAAACGTATCAAAGCAAGATCATCTGGTTTGCCTGGCTGCAAACAGATACGGAGGAAACATATATAATGTAGACATCAGACAATATATATACAAACTATATTATATTGAATGATATCACAATGAAAATTGTAACATTAATTATTAAATAATTATAATCAAATATCTAATAACATTATTTATCATCATAATCATCATCATCATCATTATTATCCTTATTATTAATATATTACTACTACTTCTAATTCTACTTCTACTTCTACTACTACTACTACTACTACTACTACTAGTACTACTACTACTACTACTACTACTACTACTACTACTACTACTACTACTACTATCTACTACTACTACTACTACTACTACTACTATACTACTACTACTAATAATAATAATAATAATAATACTACTACTAGTAATACTACTACTACTACTACTACTACTACTACTACTACTACTACTACTACTGCTGCTACTACTACTACTACTATTAATACTACTACTACTACTACTACTGCTATTACTACTACTACTACTACTACTACTACTACTATTACTAATAATACTACTACTACTACTACTACTACTACTACTACTACTACTACTACTACTACTACTACTACTACTACTACTACTACTACTACCACTACCACTACTACTCAGCGGCGTAGCTAGGATTTTTTTTTCAGCGGGGGGGCACTGGGGGGCCTTACATTTTGGTGGGGGGGGGGGGGGGGGGGCACAATATATAATTTTACTTTTCAATTGTTGGAGGTAGCTGAAATGTTTTAACCATTATGGGAAAGTCCCATCCTTTACATGTTCAATCACCAACTTTGAGCCAGAGGTGAGAGTGAGACATTGCGAGGGAGCGAAGCGACTGAGCGGGGGGAGGGTGTGGGAGGGAGCTTTTGCATTTTTGGACTTGAAATTTTGCAATCTGGTGCATACCTAGATAGGAAATTCGGGCTTAAGATTAACTGTATCTGGGAAAGCGTGTTCTGATTTGATCGACCAGAAATTGTTAATATATTTTTCACAAAGAACACAAATAATTGACACACTAATAAATATGCATCCCAACACACACACACACACACAAATGTTATTGTTCCAAATTCCAACATAAACTATATGCCACATTGAACCAATAACATAGCCTACAGCCAAGAATGAGTCCCGAGGGAACGAAGCGACCGAGGGCTGGGGCAGAGCCAGTGGGGGAGGGTTTGGGAGTATCCCCCTCCCACGGGGAAGATTTTGCATTTATATACTTGAAATGGTGCAATTTGGTGCACGTCATGCCATACCAGTGAAGGAAATTTAGAATCCGAGTTAACATGTCATGATTCGAAAAAAAAAACAGAATAAAATGTCTATGCTCTCATCAGATGTTTACAGTTCAAACATAATAATATTTACACAAACATGACACAAATCTGCCCCTTATACAGACTAGTCAAGACTCCAAACATACCGAAGAAACAACAGAACGAACATCATACTAGTATGTACAGCTACTACAGCAGATCGGTTATCATATGCACGCGCACACGTTGCTAAACTACTAGTATAGTAATTAACGGTACATTAACTTAATTGACTTACGGTAACGGACGTTTGTGAAGTAAAGTGTGTAAACTATTGCGGGATCGGTATCTAATCTAGATCATGATGGCGCATCTTCGAACCAGAGATGTGGTTCGAACCCTCTTTCTTTGTATTATACTGTTCTAACGGCATTGTTTTTAATTCAAATTTGTTTTTTTTTATCAAACATGAATTTTCAGTAGGGGGCACCTGGGGGGGGGGGGGGGGGGCACAGAAAATGTGTGGGGGGCACGTGCCCCCCCCCCCCCGTAGCTACGCCCCTGCTACTACTACTACTACTACTACTACTACTACTACTACTACTACTACTACTACTACTACTACTATACTTACGCTGGGGTCTTTCAGATTGGCTTCACCAAAGGCCAACAATTCATCGTATACCAACAGTTCCATTCCTGCCTTCTCCGCTCGACCTTTGACCTCCTCCGGGATAGGTGTTTCCATGACTACGATGCGCTTAAGTGTCGTAAGCGTTTCGCTCTGGTTTAAAAGTTCGTTGACTTTCTGAAGAGTGTCCACCACAATAAGTTCCATGTTGGCTGTTTAGATATTGTTTTTTTATTTTATCAAAGTGATGAGCAAATGTTTATAGGCCTATTCAACTATAGTTGTGGCAAATAAATGATTAACATTGCTGTAAGTGCCCGGAAATTCCATTATGTTGTATATTCTGTTTTTGTATTACAATTCATTAAACACAATTATACTAGAAGACAATTAATTTTACAAGAAAATAAAAGAAAATTGTATAGCTACTTATAACAAAAAAAAGTTATTTCATGAAGAATAATTTTTACAAATGAATTGAAATTTCCATGGAAAGTCTGTACTATTATTCAGTAATGAACGAGACATGAATCGACAGTGGCGTACCCTAGCCCCCCCCCCCCCCCCAATTTGACAAAACAATACAAACATAAGGGGAAAATCTGAGAAAATAATACGGATCTACATAAGTCATAACTATCTAAGCGCCCCAATAATTGGAGTGCCCCATAGAGCCGACTCGACCCGATCAGACTGGTTTTCAGTAGGTTCGGCTCCGTATAAATTATGTTGCCTCAGAACTCCTGTTTTGCCGGTCAAGAGCCAGTCGGATATCATTCGAGGCCGATTCAACGCGATTGTTGAATCGGCTATACGACTGAACAAAACCGACTCTATAGCCTGACTGAAAACCATACCAGTCGGCTCTGTGGGCGGAGGGCTTTAATTTGAACCAGCGATTGTTCGGATTATACTATTCCGTTGAATGAAATGTTGTAATGTAAAGCCCGGCGCAGACAGAGCCGACTCGACCCGATCCGACTGGTTTCAATCAGGCTAGAGGTGGGCCCGGTCGGTCGGATCCGTTTCATCGTGTTGAATTGGCCCTAACTAGCATCCGACTGTCTTTCGACTGGCAAAATGTGTGTCGCAAGGCACTGAAAACTGAGCCGATCCGAATGAAAACCAGTCGAATCGGGTCGAGTCGGCTCTCTCTGCAGAGGGCTTTAGTTCTCACTGAGATTGATGGTGTGGTTCCTTCCTTCGGGCCCCAGTGTGCTGTAGAGCGGAACCGTTACCATGGAGAAAGTCATGCAACCAAGGTCGGCAATCATCCACTGTATATGCGGCAGGAAGCACAAAAAACATAGCAGTTATGAGGTACTGTATTGCATTCCCTCAATAATGTCACAAAAAAACATTAAAAACATAAGGGCAAAATCTAAAAGATACAAATAAATGAATGTGCCCCCAATCAGTCCGACTTCGCTTCGCCGTGCACTGTCATATTATTAACAAAGTTTTATCAACTAATTTCATTTATTTATTTAATTAACATATTTTTAGTGGGAGCTGACTTGACGAAAAATCAGGCAGACCAGCGAGGTGGCTAAAACTAAACTCCATATTATTTAACATGGTATAAATATAAAGTGGCATGCTCATAATGAATACATCTTTTCCTCGATTTATTCAATATACGTGAAGCGGAGCGTTGCAAACTGAAGAACCGTCTTTTAATCAATTGATTATCTAACATTGGGTGTATATATAGTCTAGAATCGTGTTACAAACTCGAGGTGAATAGCAACATTTCCGGATTTGAGTCATTATATCAACACAGATTTGGAATATTAACTACAATAATCAATATGCCTGTGTATAAAAGTATAATGATTTTGTTACACGAGAATGAAATTGCTGATCGTAAGAACGATTCGGTTATGTTTCAATGCATTGTCGAAGTTGTAATTGTAAATAGCTATTACGACACAATTTAATCATTTATTTTCAATGATTGTCCCACAAATCCGACTGTATAAACTATGCACAAAATCAAACTTTTCTGGCCAGGTTGAATTTTAATAATATAAAAAACTTCCAATTTACAATTTAGCATCATTTCAAGAAACGCACAATGCTATTATAAAACAAAAAAGTCGCATGTCGTTACCTCAGGTCGATTTTGACTGAAGATACCGATCTTTGAATCACTGGAAGCCGAGAAGCCCTTCTCAAGTAGAGCTGATCCAAAGCGCTGTGCCTTGGTGCGGACCTGGAAACACATTATAGTCACGTGAGAGATCAAACATAATAACAAATTGGAAGGAAATAATAATAATGATGATAATAATATATTCGATTTATATTGCACCTTATATCATACAATATCATATCTAGGCGGTTTACAGTATAATTAAAATAATAATGACACAATGCCAACCCGCAGACATTTTGTGCACCATCTCCACTCCCTGGGGAGAATTCCTTCCAAGCGGCGCATGGGCATTGAGAAGATCATACACATTGAGGAATTTAAACCTATACCCGGTCCCCTTTTATACATTCGGGTTGAAAGCAGCAATGTGGATTATATTGCAAAACCACATTGAACATGACATAATTCGAACTACCTAGCAGAGTTTGATAATTATGTCGGATATAAACTGATCATCACAAATATGGAGGAAGAGGTTAATTAACGTGAACGAAAACGGGACGAACGGACAACCAGCAAACATAATGCCTCCGGCCACTTCGTTGGCGGAGTCACTCAAAGAAAAAATTTAAAGGAAAATATATATACCTAAAGTTTACTAAAGCCATGCATTTTTACATTCTAAATCCCGGATAGGATACGGTAGGATAGTAATAAAAATATAATAATTATACAGACCTCGCTGAACTTAAGCCATTGGTATGGTTCTGTCCCACTTGGTCTCCAACCGAGACATTTCCCGTCATCTGACACAAATGCAAGACATTTATAAATAAATGTTAGGTATCATGCTGTTTTTGCAAATAATTTACAGACTTCGCAAGTTCGCGGTATAATGCTCATAAAATACACATTTCCTCTAATACACTGGGTTGTCTGTCATTCGAATTTGTCATATTTTGAGCGTGCAAAAGAAACACATTAAAGTGAACATAAAAGATAAATAATCAATAGGCGAGAGTCCCTATACTCACATTGAGCAAATCAAAACAATAATAATAACGTATATACGCTTCATGAAATACAGATTTTTAAAAACTAACAACATTTTAAAATTGTTGGAAATGCGAACCCCAAACAATCAATACCCAATACTTAGCAAAATTGATTAAAATATACAATCGCTTTTGTTCTTAAACTTTACTGATGTAGATTTCTCTTTCAAATTCACAACTTCGTTTCTAATACCAGTGATTTATTCATATTTTTTATTTTTTATTTATTATTTTTTTTTTTGGGGGGGGGGGGGGGTGGGATCAGTTCCTTTATAAGCCTTCATGATAGGCCTTTTTTAGTACATGAAATTGATTTTCATCATTCTTATTCAAGTGTATCGGGATTTAAATAATTTCGTTTCTTTTGCCAGACCTTCTAAATGTTTGGAATATTCACTAACCGACTAATTACATATTGGACCATACAACCTGATAACGGAGACTTGAAGGTTAATGCAGCATTATGAAATAATTATAATAATGGCGGACAATGGTAGTTACTGTTCGACACGAACAACATCCGTTGTTCAGAACTATTCAAAGATAATTTGTTATGATAAACGAAGGGCTGTACCATGCATGCCAGATGTTGGCAACAAGAATTAAACTCCTTATCAAATTTAGGTAAGATAAAATGTTGTGAGTAAATCAATGCTATCGACTTGTTATAATTTAGATTTGTTATGACCTAGTATATTTTAGCCAATTTCATAATATAAACGGTATCATCGATAAGAAAGATTGTCTCAGATTACATTTATAAATGATTGTATACATAGTTATTCACTAAATGTATCAATATCCTTTGTTTACCTATACGTTTCCGTTTGGTATGTACTTCGTGATGGGGCCAGGGGGCTCGGGGCATGGGGGCATTCCCCCCCCCCCCCCCCTCCTGTCTGAGTTTTTGCCCCTCAGTCAAAATGTTGGTGCCACCATATGTACAACTTGTCCCAAAAAAAATTACAACGGCACTTTCGCAACGATAACTTTAAAGATAGTAGATCAATCTGAATGATATTTCAGGGTATGAAACTATAACTTATTACCTACGTCTTGCAGAAAACCCTATTCGATTTGCTTCAGTGGTCATGGAGAATTAGGATCTTTTGTCAATCATGTCAGATGTCCCTTCCCTCCAGATTTTGTAAGGAGACGTGTTGTCCATTGACAACGGGACTTTCTGCAACGATAACTTTAAAGATAGTGGATCAATCAGAATGATATTTCAGGGTATGAAATTATAACTTATTACCTACATCTTGCAGAAAACCCTATTCGATTTGCTTCAGTGGTCATGGATAATGAGGATCTTTTGTCAATCATGTCAGATGTCCCTTCCCTCCAGATTTTGTAAGGAGACGTGTTGTCCATTGACAACTTTCTGCACCGATAACTTTAAAAATAGTAAATCAATCAGAATAATATTTCAAGGTATGAAACTATAACCTATTACCTACATCTTGCAGAAAATCCTATTCGATTTGCTTCAGTGGTCATGGAGAATAAGGATCTTTTGTCAATCATGTCATGTGTCCATTTTCGTTATGTTCACGCGTTATGAACGAAAATGGACTTGTTCACGCGTTATGAACAAAAATGGACACATGACATGATTGACAAAAGATCCTCATTCTCCATGACCACTGAAGCAAATCGAATAGGGTTTTCTGCAAGATGTACGTTATAAGTTATAGTTTCATACCCTGACATATTATTCTGATTTATTTACTATTTTAAAGTTATCATTGCAGAAAGTCCCGTTGTCAATGGACAACACGTCTCCTTACAAAATCTGGAGGGAAGGGACATCTGACGTGATTGACAAAAGATCCTCATTCTCCATGACCACTGAAGCAAATCGAATAGGGTTTTCTGCAAGATGTAGGTAATAGGTTATAGTTTCATATCCTGAAATATCATTCAGATTGATCTAATATCTTTAAAGTTATCGTTGCGGAAAGTGCCGTTGTAATTTTTTCTGGGACAAGCTGTACTACACCCGATTGCTTTTAAATTTAAATTTAACAAAATACAGAATTTATATTCTTCTTTCAAATAAATTGGCATTATTGTGACCAAAATGCAAAAACTAATGTATATAGTAACAATTAGATGAAACGTGAATTTGTTTTTCGGGGAACTTTATCAAATGTATACAATTATATCGATTTTCAGTCGTTTCTATGACAACGGCAGTTTATTTAACGAATTACTGATACTTATTTACTTACTAGAAACTCGTTCCCCCCTCAGGAAACCTTCATAAGCCGTCGTGACGTCATCGTATAGTTTTTGTATGAAGTAGTTCTTCTCTCATAGTCGCATTGAGGGGACACATGGATTCGTTCGGGACCCTGTAGATAAAAAGTTAAAGGGAAAGTTGAGTTTTGGTATAGAGGGCGCTGCATGAAATAATTTTTGGTGAGGAAATTAAAATTTGTCAAATTTTAAAGAGCATACAATTTTAATGAAAGAAAAAACTTTAATTGATCAAAATCGGTTCAGAGACTGCTGAAATATCCATAAATATAACCATAATATGTAATTATTGCGGGGCCCCACAATAATTCAATAATTTTGAACCAGCCGTTGAAAAAAAAAACAATGCTTACTCTTTTCAAAAATGTACAAAAGATGTTTTTAAATAGTTGTTGATGATCTCTCTAATTAATCATTATTTCAACAAAACATCACATCCACAATTTTGTATTAAAAATGGTTGAAACCAACTAGTTTTTAGAGAGCGCCCTCTTGAGTTTTAAAGGGACTTAGTAACATTGTCCAAATCCTCAAAATAAAATTTTAATTCTAGCGGTTCCCTTATACCTTGTTGTATTCGTATTAACAATAAAATCACGGGATAGGTTTCGGTTTTTCAAATTTCCCTTTCGTTACAAAGATATGTATGATTGAAGTATTCAGATAAGAAAAACTCCGGGCGAGTTTTTCTTCCGTGTACAAAGTGAGTGCAGTGAGTTACTGAATATCACTTTGCATTTTCGCTCATTACTTGGCCATACAATGTCCATTTGACTTGAAATTTTCACACAATACCCTGTGGACATATGAGATGACAACAATATACATTGCATCACCCATTCATCACTTTTTGCACATGTCAACAAAGTTACTAGATCCCTTTAACGGCTCTTTATGAATGAAAACATGCTTTTTACTTAGTCGTTTTAATGTTTGTTATACCTTTCAAGCATGGTGCAGTTATAAGTATTAGTTTGTAATGTTATGGTGCAGGTTTTGCTTACTAAAATTTAGTTTGACCATGTTGACCAAAACTCAACTATCCCTTTAATCATGTTTAGTTCTAAACAAATAGACCTTTCGAGAATGACCAAATTAACTGCTCTGATGAAAAAAGTGACAACATTTATCATTGTTGAGATGCTCAGTCAAGCATCCCAAAGTAAACCGTCAATTGTAAGAATCAATTGTCATTGATGGAATGATGGATCATGTCCAGCAAAATCATCCGGACCAGAATAATATCGGTCAGATTGGAATCAATATAAATTATAAATTGACTCAGTCCATATTGCCATACAACCGTACCATTATATTGACATAAGAAAATACAGATATGCATAACTCTTGAATTAATCATTGTATATAAAAGATATTACATAAATAAATACATTCTCAAAACACGCTCATTTATAAGATATAGTTTATATATAAGATATTTATATAAGATATGGGCTTGAAAACCCTGAATTATAAATCTTTATCTTTCTGTTTACAAGAATGAGTATGTTTCTGGTATTCTAAATGAGTTGACACATTTATGGATGCGGATGTAAAACCATGGCTTTCAGAAACTTGAGTTTATAAATCTCTCTTTATTGCTAAGTAGTTAGTTTTCATTATTTAGCATTTTTGAGATTTCAAAGTTATTTATATAATACATATATATATTATAGTTATTTATAATATAATATATATATATTATATTTGAATTACGATCATAGAGTATGCAACTATTATAATTAGGGTAATGCCGTGGCAATTGGAATTACAACTTGAATTATAGTTTTAAAATCTAAGGGAGACTTTCAAAACCAAACACTTCAATCATATGGCCCGGTCAGATACCAACGGATATCGGAAACGAATGCCCAACGAATAGACAATTCGCGAAATGAAATTATCCGGTGATGAAAGTCGTCTCCATTGCTTTATGTACAAAACATAGAACAACGTACATCACCGGACAAGGAACGGACAAGAAACGCATACGAACGGAGACGAACGGATGGTAAATTTAGCTCTCCGTTTGACGTCCGTTTACGCAATCCGTTGATATGTGACCGGGCTATAACGAAAGAGAAATTCGGAAAACCGAAACCTGTTCCATAATGCGAATACAACGAGATATATACATAATACATTATGTGAGAGACGCTAACATTCTAAGTGCGTTTTGTGAATTTTACAATGGGATCTATATAGTAACATGGTCAAAATTCTCGTTTACTTAGAACGCTAGTGGTTCTCATGACATGTACCTCATTGTATTCCTATACCACTATAAGTCTTTGAATATGATGCAGTTTAACACATTTCGCTTCCGTTATAAAGATATGACTTTGTATGATTTAAGTATTTGGATTTCAAATTCTCCATAGGGAGAATTATAACTGTGTACAAAGTCAGTTCAATGAGTTAGTGAGTGAATATCACTTTACTTTTTCGCTCATTATTTGGTCATAAATGCACATTTAATCAACATTTAATTTGCACATGACATTAAAGTTACTAGATCACTCACCTCTATTTCGATGGATTGACGATCGAGAGAGATCGGTCTGGTAGCAAAGGGGTGCATAGTCCCTGCCGATGCCATATTTGCGCCTGCCTGCCGCGCCCACTTCAGGTCAACAGTCCGCTATATACTTTTTAGAAAATATTATATATTTGTTGTATGTCAGCCGCCCACGTCAAACCGCCTACATAAATTATAAACAGTAATACAGCGAGTTCGATCTAAGAGGTATAAACCTGTACTTGGTGCAATACTCTCCAATTACGTCTTATTATACTGTACTCTGTAGTCCGACTCCGATGGTAGTGCACACTCATAAAACATCCATGTAGAACATTTCAAGAAGGGAAGTCAAAACCACACACAGTCCAGAGAATTTACAAACGAGTGCAATATGGCACATTCAAGTTTACAGTTTGATACGAACACGCTTTAGTGGTATACGTATAGGCATAAATACACAAGCTGAACAGGATCTGTCAACCACGGACAATATAGTTGTATTCTTGGAATATATATGATAATGGCTTTGAATTTGTGTTCAGTCTACCAACTGAATTGCTGTATGTATTTTTTTGCAGTGGCGTAGTACTAGTAGGGTTGTCGGGCTGACTATAGGGCACACCGAATGTATTTCTTCATTTTTCAAAGATTCCTCCCTTATGAGTGTGTGTTTCCGGGGTGTGTTTATCAAATTATTGGGAGTACGAGCCCATGTGCCCCCACCCCCCCCCCCCCCCCCCACACCCACACCCACACCCACACGCACCTTAGTTACGCCAAGGAGGTACTAGTAGTACCTCCTTGGTTACGCCACTGGTTATGTATGTGTGCGTCTGTTCAAATCAAATGATTTTGTGTTTGTTTACGGTTAATGGTTAATATAAATGAAGGAGTATAATGATCAGCTATAGCTGCTGTGTAGTCAGACTGAAACCAAACGGGGGTACTAAAAGGGGGTATGGAATATATTTCTCACAAGTTGACATCCGATTATTTATGTATTTTCCCCCTACACCATCCTCACATGGGGCAACGGGTGAATGGGCGTTTCCCTCATTGCCAGGAGAGCGTGGTGGGATTGGGTTCAAGCCAATCCGGTTCAAGCTGATCATATCAAAAAAATTATACGGCAGCTAAAACTTGGCCTGGGCATGCGATTGAAATGTGCGGTATATGCCTATACAGATGAGGTGGGAACGGAACAACACAAATGAATGAAAGTCAAAGGTCACAAAACAAGGGCGGGTTTGTGGAGCGAAGGCATGAGCTGCAAAGTACAGGGTCACCTCAGTCATAAGGATTCGCATGACTGAGGGTTAGAGGTAGTCTAGGTTCTATACTCTGTTTTTACACCTTTCCCCCATATATCGCGTAACCCGGTGCATCTATGCCCGGTGAATCTGAACGGAAATACAGAGTATAGAACCTAGACTAGGTTAGAGGGTATAGCATGATTTTTTCTTATAAAATGTAATTTGTGTCATTTTTTTCGTGACCGCTTGATGTGTTGGTTGCCATGGGCGTAAGAGCACATCTGTCACAGGGGAGGGGGGGGGGGGGGGGGGGGGTTGTGCTGAGGTATTTTGCCTGAATAATTATCCTTCCAAATTTTCACCTAACAAGCAAAAAACAAACAGCCCGAAAATAATTTTCCAGAATATGGGACGAGTTTTACCCGAAAATTATGTTGTTTTGCAAATGTCATGACTTTGCCCAAATAGGCCTATGACATGAGTTTGCCCGAAGATGACTTTATTTTGCTCAATTATAAGTGACTCCGATTTGCTCGAATGTGACATGGTTTTGCATGGGTAGTGAGAGGGTTGATCAGGGGCGGATCTAGCTTTTTGCTAAGGGGGGGGGGGGGTTGACCCAATGACCATCTAGCTTTTTGCTAAGGGGGGGGGGGGGTTGACCCAATGACGATGCGGAGCATGATCATTTTTTTGCTATTTTGAACCCCCGTAAGTGATTTTTTTTCCACTTTTTTTCCTTCACTTGTTTCACTGATACATTTTCACTTGGCAGCCCAAGGGGGGGGGGGGGGGGGGGGGGTTAAACCCCCTAAACCCCCCCTAGATCCGCCACTGTTGATAATTCAATGGCAGGCATCAGGATGATGTGATAGCCCTCACTTGCAGCTATAATAAGACATTGTATAACGACGTCTGGTTTATTAATGTTATCTATTTTATTTGGAAATGCCTGCACATACTTCTGACAATCACTAAATTGTAGCTCGTTGGAAATGTTTAACTTTTGATTAAAAAAAACACAATGTGAATGTGTCTGTTAAAAAGTTATTGTGGGGAGTGGGGAGAGCAGGGGCGTCGATCCGTTTTTGAGATTGGGGGGCGAAATTTGAAATTTTTTAGTGACCACTAAGAGAGCTAAAAAGCTCCACATTGGCATGCCCGGAAGTTTTATTATGCGCTCATTGAAAGTGTCTTGATGGCTCGAAGACCTGACTTTGGGGGGCACCCACATTTGGGAACAATAATGGGGGTCTAGGGGGCGGAGCCCCCGGAAGCTTTTAGATTTCAGACATTTGCAACTCTTATCATGGGTGTTAAAATTGTATAAATCCTGTATACTATATTATAGGGCCATCGATATAGTCTAGGGCATTGAGCTCCCATGAAACTAAGCAAAGGCGTCAAAAACTTCTCAAAAGTGGAGGGGAGACATTGCGAGGAAGCGAAGCGACCGAGCGGGGGAGGCTGTGGCAGGGGGTGTCCCCCTCCCACAGTAGGGAGCTTTTGTATTTTTGGGCGTGAAATTGTGCGATTTGTTGCACACCTGAGACAGAAATTTCACGTAATATGAAGTATATACATTAAGTATGGAACCAAACATACATAATGACAAAGGGAGGGGGACAATCTCCTCCACTTTCAAATGTGGGGGGCATGATATTTCAATTTGATTTGCGTTCAGCGCATATGGACCGAATTGACTGAAAGATATATGTCAGATTATTTTATTTTCTGTGACGGTGTGCTATCTATATTATGAGGGTTTAATAAACTTCGTTTGAGGTGTGCGATTGAGAAATTACACTGCCCAACACATTTCAAAAGGTGAGTTCCCGCAACCCAAATGAATCTTGCAATATGAGAAACTGTATGCGCGCGAAGCGCGCGGCAAAATAATATTTTCAGTCCTTTTCAAACTAAAAACGGCTATTTTGAAGATTAATTATTGATAAATGTGTCTTTCCCCTCTTTGGCAGTATATCATTCGATTTTTTCTCCCTCATTTTCGGAATTATTGGGGGGCGAAATGATATGTTCGCCCCCCCAATATTTTCATTGGGGGCGACTGCCCCCCTGCCCCACCCCCCCCCCCCCCCCCCCCCCCAGGATCGACGCCCCTGGGGAGAGTACAAAAACCCGCTTTCAAATATTTATAGACTCCTTCTCATGTAGGCTCATATACCTACATAATTATATTAATTTAAAGATATTTTACTTATTTGTTTTAATATAAAAAAAGAAGAACAAGCTCTTTCCACGGTATTCTCTTTGTATTGAATGACTACAACAACGCGAATGACGGGAAGTGTCAACATTCTTCCTTCGAACAAATAGGTGGCGCTCTTCCAACTTCGACTCGGAAGGAATTGAATCAGGCTGGATGCACAACCACATTCACAAACTCTACAAGTGGCGTAGCTGAGCTACAGCGGGGGGGGGGGGGGGGGGATTTAGATATTTCATGACAAATATTGACAATGTTCATGGAATGTGAAATAATACGGTGCCCTTTCGTGAAGGGCCACAAGATATACTTGTTTGTGTACTTGGAGTTTTCAAACATTAGGGTTATTAGTTATTGTATGCCGAATTGCCAATTATGTACCCGTTTTTACGTTAAAAGGAGGTATTATCTGTTGAAAATGTACTCCGTGAAACGCCGCTACTTCGAGAATGATCGGGGAATGATCACCCCGGGAGGAACTCCCGCCGTTCACTCAGACTGATTGGGGGCCACGCGAATTATTGGAGAGGCTGAAACAATTTCTTTGTTTTTTCACAGATTTCCCCTTTATGGTTGTTATTGTTTTTGTCAAATTATTGGGGGAAGGGCACGTGCCCCCGTGCCTCACATGGCTACGCCACTGTCCCCTCCACCCTTCCTCTCCTCCGTAGATGATGATGTTGCATCGCGTCGTGGTGTGTAAAGATGCGATCTCCCAAAAGGCTCTGTACGTACCTCGTAATGTACACACACATCATTACACACGGTAGTACCGTACCTAGCGCTAGCATGCATATTGCACACCATCGACCAATTCAATTGAACGGTGATCATAACAAGCAACGGCTGTTTCTGAATTATCTTCTCGGGTAAGTGAGATGTACGCAGTATTTTCTTGTATGACATAAATATTGTGAAGTATGTATGGCAAAATGAGACATAAGTATGATTTTGAGGAAGTGTGCGAAGTGAAAAAGTGGCGAACGGGTGTGTAATTTATCGATTAAAGTGTGTTATTATTTGCGTTTGAAATCGAGGGCAGTCCCATATGTTGTGTTTAATGTTGTCCTGTAGGTTAAAGGGATGCCTGTAAAGTGTCTAACTCCACGAACATTACTTGGAGCTTCCTCGTTTCTCTTCTACCGTGTTGCTTAGCTTATGGTAAGAGAAGAATAAAATAGGGTTAGATTTTTTTCAAATGCCCCTTTAGTATGAGGATATCTATCATTCAGCTCAAAAGCGTTAATTAACGGTCATAAACGGTCATAAACGTCCGTTGTAAAAGCTGACGCATATTTTCGCTTTTTTAACCAGGAAAGCAGTGTTCGTTTTCAATGAAACTTTCACACATCATTCAGACATATCTTACAATGATTTTGGTACAGGATTGAAGTCTCAAATGTCATTTTGGGCAATATCTGACACTTTACAGGTGCACCTTTAAAGGGGACCACCAGGCAAAGAACAATGTTAAATATATGTTTTGGTACCGTTGTGTGATATCAAATAGATGGCCAACATTTTGCAATGGGTTTTGTAATTCGTATACAATGCTATTAATTACGACCAATTACGGAACCATTATGACCATATAATATGCTGGTTCCGTATGCGCCAAACGTTTGCGAGTGCGCCAATTCTATATTAGTCGACTATAGCAATGCGTACGCACACACATAGCTACAATACAATTTAGCGTTGTGTGGAGATGAACCTCTTCCGCTTGCTGTGCTATCCAACACCAATACGGCCGATTCCTCCCTCCATTTACCAGCAAATGCATAAAAAACTTTTGTTTATAAATGTTTTCCACAATTCATGTAATTCAATAATAATCTCTGTTGTTTTCGTCTTGAAGACCGCAAAATGTAGAAAAAAATATTATTTCCAGTCCGTTTTACGTAAATTCATGGCGTTCAACTGTTGAACGGAAATTGGATATTGCGCAATAGTACAATGTACAATGGTCTGTATGCTCATCTGTACATGTACAGTGCATATTATTAACATAAATTATGTTAATGGTCCAGTTGACTGGACCATGTTTTAGTAGATGTGCGTACGCGTACGTTTGGAGACAATAGAATCACAGACGATGCGTTCGTCCTAGGTAGTGAAGACCCATGAACACAGTATGGTGATGCTTAATTTTGTCATATTTTTCTGAACTTTTAGGTGGAATGGACTAGTAATAAACATGTTACCTTGTTTGTTAAACAATATTATTCTTATTAAAGGGGTAGTTTAGTTTTGGTAGAGAGGGCGCTGCACATCACAATTTTGTTGTGAGGTAATGAAAAACTGAGTGTCGAATTTGAGAGAACATGCAATTTTAATGGCAGAATAAACTTTATTTGGTCAAAATCGGTCCAGAAACGGCTGGAATATCAATAAATAATTATTTGGGGCCCAAATAATTTTTCAAAATTTTTTTTAAATGCATACACTTTTTCAAAAATGTTCAAAAGCGTTTTTTAAATAGTTGTTGATGATCTCTCTATTTAATCATGATTTCGATAAAACATCACATGCATAATTTTGTATGAAAAATGCTTAAAACCAATGCCCTTTTAGAGAGCGCCCTCTTGTGTTTTAATAGCTCTTTTTGAATGATAATGGGCTTTTTACTTAGTCGTTTGTAATTTTGTATACCTTTCGAGCATGGTGGAGTTATAACTATTAGTTTATAATGTTACTGTCCAGGTTTGGTTACTAAAGTTCAGCCAATTTCTTCAAAACATGAATTACGGACAAGTGCCGGGTTTTGCTATAGCTGGTCACAAATTGCAAAAAAAGCTTGAGGTACATGTAGATCGTATAATATCAGTATAGTATTTGGACACCGCTAGTTCAGTATCACTATCATCATATGACATGTACATTTTTATATTAATGTTAGTTGAGGTGTCAGTTGGTGTGTGTAACTAAGTAATTGTGTGTCATCAGGGCTGGTATTCAATTCCATACATGTAATTAAGTCAAAGTTTTGATTTTAGTAATTGAGATTTGAATAATTTATCAACTGAAAATCTTACTCTTCAAATATTACATTTAGATTTTAGATTTTCTGAAGTAAAAGCCCTGGATTCCGCCTCTTACTCTTGTACATGAAATAAATGACAATGAACTTTATTTAGATGAATCATTGTTTGCACTTTATATTATAAACTTATAAGACTATGATGAATAGTCTCTGAAAGTTTGAGCATGATCAGTCTAGAAATAAAGACACCATAGCTCTTTGGAAATTAAGTTTTTATGCCTCCGTAACAAAGTTGCCGGAGGCATTATGTTTTCGGGTTGTCCTTCCGTCCGTCCGTATGTCCGTCCGTACGTACGTCCCGTCCCGTATCTCAAGAACTGATTGACGGATTCTGACCAAACTTGGTACATGTATGTATCTTGGGGGGCCAGTGATCTGATTAGATTTTGGGGTCATGAGGTCAAAGGTCAAAGGTCACAGAGCTCATTATAATATGCAAAAATAGTTCATGATCGCGTTATCTCAAGAAGGGATTGACAGATTCTGACCAAACTTGATAAAACTTGGTACATGTATGTTCCTTGGAGAGCCAATGAACGGATTAGATTTTGGGGGTCATGAGGTCAAAGGTCACAGGGCTCATTATATGTAAAAGTAGCTTGAGATTGGAAATCTTAAGAACTGAATATCAGATTTCAATCCAACTTGATACCTGAATGTATCTTAGGAAACAATTGTAGTCATTAGATTTTGGGGTCATGAGGGCAAAGGTCAAGGTCACTTATAGCTCATAATTGTGATGTAGTCAAGATCTAAAAGACAGAGTACCATCAAAATTGAGTTGACAGAATTAATTCAGTGTACATGTTGATTTGTGCTTGATATGAATAAATTGCGTAATGGCGGAGGCATCATTTTCGATACAAATACAACAAGATATGTGAGAACCGCTAGATTTCTAATTAAATGTTTGTGACAATGTTGACAATGTTACTAGATCCCTTTAACTAAACACTACTAAACACATGCAATGTAAATGTGTGTTTTTTGTGGGGGGGGGGGGGGGGGGGTGAATGTTGAGTGTTGACCTAGTCAAAATGAGTGCATGTATGTACATGGTTCTAGATTTATTTCCTAAATGTGTACTTTTGAGTGTAAATTAATGAAATGTTTGATCCGATTTAAGATAAAATTCTGATCCTGGATGTTTCCAGCACTTATTAAATAAATTTAGTATCAATGAGTGTTGTCAACCTGTGCCCTACTGGAATTTTGCATCCCCATAGAGTTAATACAGGCCCACCAGCTTCCATTAGGCAATGGGTTAACACTTAACATTGCTGATTTACATACAATTTGCCAGCATCATCGAACATCAAATGATATCTAGAGAACTTTTTCCCTAGCTAGACCTGGTATTGAAAGAAAGAAGGAAAAACCTTGTCTACACAATGCAGCACTTACAAAATCCCAGAGGGTTTGTCTGGGACTTGATAGGTTCGTCCAGTGGGATATGACATTTAGACTAATTTTTGACTGGCATTTAGCATTCGTTGAAATGATCTGTATCTGACTATGTGATGGAGAGTGGCTTAGGGCACTTTGTCACTAGAATTCAGAATTCATGTAAAATACAAAAAGACCAAGTTGTTGAATCATTATACAAGCCTCCACACTAACTTTTTTCTGTGCCATTCGGGCAAGTAAAATCATAAATTTTTACATTTTACTTGCCCCAGTATAAAATTTACCTGCACTCTTACTTCTAGATGAGATTTACATAACATTGCATTGTTCTCTTGTAGTTGAACAATTATTTAGTTGTCCAATCGGGCAAGCAAACTAGACAATTTGTGAAATTGTACTTGCACCACATCCATTTTTACTTGCCCCGGGCAAGCGGGCAAGCGGGCAAGTGCTAGTGTCGAGCCCTGCATTATATGTAAGATGTTATCTACCGTACTACAAGTATGTGTACTACAAGTATGTGAATATTTTCAAATGCAATGACTAATCGTAACTAATTGATTATACTTGGTTATCATTCATTAAATTCTACATATTTTTATGTAAAATTACTGTGCCAGTCATTTGTTTCTGGAAATGCAAAAACAAGAACAACAAAACTCATAAAAACAAACAAAAAATATACCAACATTACCAAAAATTCAATTGAATTTCTTTTGATACAGATCTCAGTACTAAGAAATGTGATAATATATTTGATAGCATGAAAGTTCATCTGTATTGGTGTTTGATATAATTATGAAGAATCAATTTTTATAAGGTTGATCACAATATGACACAATAATTGATTTTTACTCAGAAAGGCCAAGGTTTGGTCACAATTGATTTGAGACTGTAGATGAATTTTTTTTAGAGGTACATATTTGTATTGTGAGTAAGTTTAAACAAATTTATTTTAATTTGAAAATATATAAGTCCTTAGAAGTGTTATTAATAGATTTGCATTCAATATTAGACCCGATATTTTGATCCGACTATCATAGCTTTCCTGAAGAAAAATTTTCAGGTTCAGTCACCTGAAGACCACTTGACCTACAAAGACCATCTGACTCATAAAGACCACCTGACTAACAAAGAACAATTCTGTTTGACTGTATGATAATGATATCCATCTAGCTTACTTGAAAACTGGAGCATCCTACACAGATTCTAAAGGGGAATCTACATGTACAATGTATTATGCCAAACATCCTACATTCTTCCATTCCCTCACATATGCATACATTGTATGGATGGAAGTTTTAATAGATTCTACAAATTTTATTACACAATACACCTGCTTTTTTCATTAGTAATATGATTATCCCTGAACTTGATTAGGGTAAAGAAAGGTCACCACTCATACATACCTGTGTGCAAGTCGTGCCTGTCATTTGATGGATGACTTCAATCCATGCTTCAATGTTCATATCGTCGGTTAAGAGAGAGAGACGGGCGATAAAGCCGATCTTTTTGTACTTTGAAGATAATTATGTTGAAAAATTGGGAGCCTTGTAGAGACCAAATTTAGCTCTCTTTTATTTTTGATGAATATTTTTGGAATGAGAAATAATTTTTGTCTGCAAATTTGGCATCACATCTAAGAGAATGCTCTGACTTACAAGATGTTGTGCAGAACCCATTTTAGTCAAAAAATGACTTAATGCCCTTCTCTCTCTCCCCTTTCCTGTCTTTTTCTACCACCCCTCTCTCTATTGCTGTATTCTCACTCTTATGTTTGTTATCTCTTTTTTAATGATCGCTAGTCTCTCTATCGTTTCCTGTTCTCTTTCCCCTCTTTTCTATCGAGCAGCCCCCCTCTCTGTATATCTCTGCTTTGTTTGTTATTACGTTTTAATGATCGCTTTTGTATTTTTCTGGTTCTCTTTCCCCTCATAAATCCTCATTTTTATCACTTTCTAATTCTTCATATGATTTTTATATCATTTTGATGTGCCCCATGATCTATAATTTTAGGGTTAAACTTGTGTTCACTTTCTCCTCTCGTCACTCCGATGTTTCTCTTTGCTCTAAGAACTATTTTTAATATAGATGTAGGAAAACCTACATGTTTCTTTAGATCCATGGCCCAGCTTTATATATCTGTACATTATTCTTGTTGTTGATTTGAATTTGAATTTCACATTTATTGATACAACATTACAAAGGAATATACAAATTGTACAACAAAGTGTATAGGGGTCACTTCTAGGTAAGCCAAAGGCTTGAGGAGGCAGAGTGACCCTAGTAAAAAAAAATACATATATAATAATACATCACATTAAAAAATATAAACTCACGAAGTACAATTAATAAGGCAATTACTTATTATTCAATGACTAATTATTTGATTAAAAAAGCTCAAAAGGACACATCCCTAGAGAAACCCATATAACACAAACTACACGTATGTAGATAGCTTTGACTGGACTAGACTAGTGAGAATTTGTAATGCTGACTGATACCAAATATTGATTAGAAATGTTATGGAATAACCAGCAGACAATCGTCTAAATAAAGAAAGCAACATTGATTTAAAGTGGGGTATTTTTGAAATATATTCATTTTGTACAGTTGCAACTACTGTATCTATAATTAATGGAATGTGAGGTCAACCTTGTACGAAATGAACCCAGTGAATTGGTATGTACATTGAACCAAGAGTAAGTAGTCTCACATCTTGCTTAGATCTTGATTGTGCAGTCATGTACAGTATACAGTGTGTATACTCATGTACTGTCAGAAGGTACTTTACAATACTGTTTAATTATTTGTACAGGTACAGTTTAACCTTTTTTTAGCAATTGTTAACTATCTATACCAACCAACCTGCCTATAGTGGTCACTGGTCACAACAGTGATCCCCTGCTGAGATAATTAACAATATTACACAACCTGTCTAGATACAGGTCACCTGTCTACAGTGGCCATTTTTCTTGTTTCTCTTGGGTGGTTACCATGTAGGTTTTACTGTATTTAGTATGTATCTTGTAATGTAAATGTATAATAGTAACAATTAAAAATACACTTTCTTAGATAACCCTAACCGCTGAAAAGGCCTACAAATTTTTAAATTTGTATAAAGTGTTTACATCTTAATTGTGTATGTCACCATTCATGTAAACTGAACTGTTTAAAGTGGACTTCCACACGATTTCAAGCTTCTAATGATTGAAAGACAGATATTCTAGGTCAATAAACACAATTTTGTGTGAAAAAAGTATGATTGTGGGTTCTTATAATTGGCTTTGAAATTCTAATGACACAATTCGCGAGCGAGCTTGTTCTATCCCACAATGCACCAATTTGTGACGTGCGCCCCTCACTATGCGCCTATCTATGTTTTTACACTGCAGCGAATGTGTTCTTTTGATCGGACCAATACAATGCTCGATCATGAATAGTTTAGTCCACGATGCGCCACTCAACCGTGCCTTTGAGCATTACTGCATTGACTGAACCGTTTGAAAATACTTGCCTGCCCGAAATTGTAACACGTTTGGCTTTCATTGGAATTTGAATAGACACAAAGTCCCGTAAACGTGGTTATTGAATTTCCTGGCTCTGCATGGCCGGCTATTATGAATGACACATGCAGTGATCACAATGCAGTGGCACCGGATTCAAGCCTACTCAAGAAATTGAGCAAAGTGAGGGTGCTACGAAGGGTCTCATGATTGTGTGCAGTAAATTTAATTATTTCCTCAGAGTTAATGACATTAGAAAAATCTCTTAGAAATCAACCAAAGAGAGTAAAATCCTGAAAATATTCAAGCACATCCATAGATTTATTTCCAATATACTGTACTTTTTAAAAACTCGTCCGGAATTCTCCTTTAAGTCTATTGACTTTTTGTTTGTTCTATGTTTTTTACTGGAATAAATAATAATAAAAAAATCAATTAATGTGCAAACATGTAAAAAAGTATTGATCAACATTCATTGGAGAAATTCATAATGTTCATTGTACAATACAGTGTACAGAAAGAGGCATATTGAACACCTGAATAAGATGTAAATTATGCATCCATTGAAAGAAAACTACCACTGATACACAACTATAAAATGTCAATGTATATAGATTGCATTTTTGCATTCAGTGCATTTGAAAGTCCATTTTGTAGATCTAGATTATATTTGAACCTGTAATCATACGTGAAAATGCAATCGTCTCAAGTCCCATAGCTAAGGCGGCATGACGTAATGCACAGAGTGATGTAATGTACTAAATATAGCTCTGGGTCAGTCTGAGCAACTGAGGCAAATCAATAGTGTCCGTGGTTGCTGGATGGAGGAGTGAAGGGAGGAGGGAGGCGGGGTATCCTGATATATATCTCCAGGCTGCGCTGGGCTCTACCCAAATTAGCCACTTGTGTTTGGGTGAGAGTTTTGTTTTTGCTTTTCTACTGTTTGTAACATAAATTAACTGTCCACCTTTAGAATACTGATGGAACTCATTCCACTATGTAACATACATGTACTATGATTAAAAGAAGGCAAAGAAAATGGGATTCCAACGGGATCCCATTTTCTTTGCCTTCTTTTAATCACAATATATTTCTGGTCAGTTTCTCTATATGTTTGAATTAATACATGTACTACAGTACATACATCATGATGTACATGGATAGGATGGTCTTTAAGTAACACAGTCAACAAATGCACTGGAGAGAGAGAAAGGGCAATGTGGAGGGTAAGGGAATAAACTAATTAATTTTGAGATCTTTTAGTTAGAGTGTGATGATTAATTTCCCTGCAGTCGACTCGCACTTCAATCTACTTTAGATGTGTACATCACTTACCTTAGGGCTTGCCCTTGGCTTTTGTTTTTTTTTCTGGTGGCCAAACGTGTGCATCAATTTCTATATCAACATCATCAGCATGATCTTCATAATTTAATTTCTACTGGCCAGCGGGCCACCTATTGATTTCAGGTGGCCCGAGAGCATTTCTGGTGGCCATTGGCATCATGGCATTCGCTAAAGTGGAGCCCTGGGACCCAGCTTACTTAATACCCATCATGTTACAGTTTTTGTATGTATGACATTAAAGGGACTTATTGTCCAAATCCTCAAAACTCACTTGGAACTCTAGTGGTTCTATCATACCTTGTCATATTCATATTAACAATAAAAGCACGGAACAGGTTTTGGTATTTCAAATTTCCACTTCGTTCAAAAGATATTTATGATTGAAGTGCGCAGATGTTAAACTGTCTAAGGGATAATTTAAGCCGTGTACAAAGTAAGTGCAATGAGTTAGTGAATATCACTTGCATTTTTGCTAATTTCTCGGCCAAAAAACATCCAATTAACGTGAAATTTTCACACATTATTCTGTGGACATATCAGATCACACCCACACACATTATATTAATCACTCATCACTTTTTGCACTTTTTGCACATCAAAGTTACTAGATCCCTTTAATGCATCCAGAGTCTCATGCCATGACATAATGTATTGCATAAAGGGCAGTCTGAGCGGCTAAGTCAATACTCTCGGTCGGCTAGCCAGCCATCCGGAGAGAGGAGAGAGAAAGGAATGGGATTCTAGATCCTTCTCACGTCTGGGAGCAAGTTGGGTATTCATTGTGGTGCTGAGCATTTCATTCCTATCATTTTGATAATCATATATATTCTTATCTTCCATAAATGACTGGATGTAATGCACACATCACACTTGCTACGTACATACACCTTGTACTATACATACATCTTATACATCAGATATCTGTTTGTTAACCCATTCCCTTTGAGTTTGTGAAATCCCCATAGACTTCGTACACAACCCACCCGGTTCCCGGAGTCAAGGGGTTAAATGCAATTATCAGTCTGGCATTTATTGCATTATCATGACTGTTAATATGGCATGATGCTATAATACATGGACATTGTACATATGTATATGTGGGGCAGTTTGGGCAACAATTAACATCATTAGAAACTTATGCCTGGATTCACAAAGGAGGTTTGTGTAAACCATTGTTTAAACCATTGTCTACATCTATGGAGTGCTGCTCGTATACAAGTAAACAAAAATTATAATTTCTAATGATATGACTGTTAGACGTGCGGTCAGCAAATTTCACCATCTGAGAAGACAAACATTTATTTGGGGCCTTTAGTAATTGTGAAGTATCAACATTGTTAACAAGTAAGGAGTTTACATTCTTTCTCCATCAGTTTACAAATGGCACTCCATATGAAGACTATGGTTGAAACCATGGTTTACACAGAGCCGTATCCACCCATAGAGGCTGTATTAAAGATAGAAGGATACTAGATTTACATATCGGTTACCATATTGTTTTCATATCAACCATTTAAACGGCCTCTGTTTAAAGTAATGTAAAAGCGTTCTAAATTTTCAAGATGAAGCTTTAGATAGCTTGCTTGTGTGTTTGTGTGAAAGGTTCTATGAAGGACTATTTATGAGTTTAATCATGCTCATCATTGCATTTCTGACTTATATACAGCCTGTCATGAACACCGAGTTGCCCAGCGTATTATGAATCTCGTGCCATGATGTAATGTTCTATTTATAGGACATCTTGAGCTAGCAAATCAGTAGTGCTGGTGGCCGTCTGAAGAGAAAGAGAGAGAGGGAAACTGGGAAAGGGTGTTCTAGATAATAAGTTGATCTGCGTTGAGGTTTTATTTGACATTTGCAGTAATCGATCTCAGACATCTAATAAGGTCGATAACATTACCATGTACATGTTACATAATGCAATGTCCATGCATATGTGCAATAAATTGTTAAGAGTAAAACTGTAATGGAAATATTTCATGGCTTTACAAAACAGAATCTTACATATTATGGATACAGTTGACATTTGTTTTAATGATGAAAACCGATATAAGAGTTGTCAACTTGTCACATAAGCAAAGTAATGTTTGCAGCCAAACCATTTCTCTGCATCTTATTATTGTTGCAACCCTAATATGAAAATGGCAACAAATTAAATCTTTCTAAATGTCAGTCCAGAGGAGTTTGTTATTAGAGTCCAAGTCGCGTCCATTCATTAATTCATTTACATTCTCCTTAAAATTGTTTTCATCATAGTTAATCATAGTCCAGTTGCATAATATACAGAACTTGTTAACTGGTGGTGGAGGGAAAAGCACGGAATGTTCCACTCCCGAGGGATTTTAAATGCTATTGAGGGAAGAGTAGTCCCGAGACGAGGGACTTATTTTCTTCACGAAATAGCATTTTAAATTCCAGAGGGGAACATTCCATGATTTTCCCGACAGCAAAGTTAACAACTGTTTTATCATCTGATTGCCATGTAACAGTGCCATGTAATATCCAAAAATATTACATGGCAGCTCATGTACTGTATTTACTACATGATTTTTCAAATTTTGTCAATGTCAGGTTGAAAATCTGCTTGCCCGATCGGGCCAACAAAATATGACTTTTTTACATTTTTGCTGGCCCGGAGTGCAATTTCCCTGGCCCCTGGCCAGCGGGCCTCTGTGCAATTGTCGAGCCCTGCTGTACATGTATGTATGTGGACTGTGTTATGGGTATACAGGACAAGATGTTCTCTGGGGGCTATTGTCTTTTGCCTGAATATATTCAAATTGTATTTCATGTTTTTCTCAGCATCATTATAATCTTGCTGCCTGAATGTCTAATTGTAGAGCATTGTCAAAAAATAAATATATTCATCAAGACTCTATACTAGGGGCAATGAAAAGATACATTGGGTTTGAGGCCATTTTGCCCCCAGAATTCTGAAAAGAGCTTTAAAAATCAATGAAGAGCCTCTCTAATTTGACATTATATAGTTCTATGTAAAAACTATTTCTGGAGTATTTATCTGATCATGTAGGCAAGCTAGAAAAGTTCCCCCCGATAAATAAATGTTGCAGTTAACCCCTTGACTACGGGAACCGTGTGGGTTGTGTACAAAGTCTATGGGGATTTTAGAATCTCAAAGGGAACGGGTTAATGTTCCTGTTTCAGAGGCATACTGCATAGATGTAATAATGGGGATACATGCAGCTTCTACCTCGCTGTCATGATGTGAACTGTATGCTCTGTCTTGCCTTTTAGATGTGATAATAACGCTACAGCATGTAATTAGACATGCCAAATATTTACCCAACATCACATGTACTGATGCTGGGGTGAGAGAAAAGCAAGATAATTACTCAATTAGCCAAGCTTCATCAACACCAATTAACAACCCAAGTGCTTGCTGTGTGGAAGAATTTAGATTATATTGTTGGCGCTTAAACAGGTTTTTTCTTTAGTTTGGTTTTCATTTGATCATTGAATGTCCTACATTTCATACTTTAGTGATATTTATTTACAGGTATACTGTGGAAGATTAAAAGACAATGTAAGTATGTGTTATAATATAGAACATAGAAAATAACACAAACAATTGTCTTTGAGACATTTCAATCCTGCAGAGACATTTAATTAAATCTGATGACAGATTATGTAAATGCAGTTAACGAGAAAACCTTTTGCTGTTTACATACTGACTAAAAACAGACATCGGAAAAGTGTATTTTCAGACATACAGTATTATAGAATGGGTTGATAAATCCCTGCAATCTGATTGGTTGAGAGCAAAATTTGTGCAGACAATTAATTGTACTGGATGCATGAAAAGTCATGCGTCCGGTAAAAAAATCATGCGGCCGGTAAAAATTTCATGCCTCCGGTAAAAATTTCATGCGTCCGGTAAAAAAATCATGCGTCCGGTAAAAAATTTCATGCGTCCGGTAAAATTATTTCATGCATCCGGTAATTTTTCTAATTTTTAATTTTTTGACTTTTTGGGGGGCTTAACAATGCCCATTCTATAAAACAGATGATGCGCAAGTTTATTTCGTGGGTCGGTGGAATTGTTTGCACGCGGTAACTATGGAAACTAGTCTAAACCCACTCGGCTTCGCCTCGTGGGTTTAACAGTTCCATAGTTACCTTGTGCAAACAATTCCTACCGACCCACTCATACCTGCGCATCATTTGTATAATGGTCAATGATCTGTCTGATTCAAGAATGTTATTTTAAGTAACACCACTTGATTGTTTATCATTGTTGTGAGAAATACTATTTTGTAAAATATTATTACATACATTGAAGTAATTTTGACCCACATGTGCAAATTAATGCATACTGTAGTATTAAGACAATACTTTTGGACTAGCATAATTTGTTATACTTGCACAATTGCCAGCGTCATGCAAACTGGTCAAAACAAATATGCACTCCCTTTCTCTCAAATACAATACATCTATTATATATGAAATGGAATACAAATGACCTTGCCATTTAGAACAAGAAGCAATTCCGCAACCTTGTAATGAGCAATTCTAATATTCCTTACCAGAGTGCATGCATGTAGTGCTCATCTTTGTCAATACATTGAGCCAAGAAGCAATTATCAACCTTAATTAACAAGTAATAACCATGCTCTTAATGATGATAATAATGGTTATTTGATAGCGCTATTCACACGAGTTTCATTGCGCTTTACATTTTTGTTTACACCTGTCATTATATACACACTGCAGTCATTCCTGCACACAAAGTGCACATTTTCCACTCCCTAGGGAGTTTTCCAGCTAAGAAAACACGCTCTATATAGTGTTTTAATATCTAACGCTGATAGCATGAGCCCTAAGTACTCCAATATTGAATAGAACCATTGTGTAATTGCATAT
Organism: Echinarachnius parma; assembly: GCA_037951105.1. Classification (NCBI taxonomy): domain Eukaryota; kingdom Metazoa; phylum Echinodermata; class Echinoidea; order Clypeasteroida; family Echinarachniidae; genus Echinarachnius; species Echinarachnius parma. The sequence goes on along the minus strand of JBAMJV010000948.1, from coordinate 188,881 downwards.
TCTGAAGAAACGGGCAAAGGCTTAAAGGTAGTTTTAGGTTTGGGTTATTCTAATATTGTTTGTTTATCTTGTCTCTTTATCTAGCTTGAATTGATTGAAAAAAAAAATTTGTGCATTTGATCATCTTGACCTCGTGACTGTGTGTACATTGAGTAGACATTTTGGATTAGATAGATGAGTCAGATATGATTATTGTAAGATTGTTCGGCCATTCGCAGCATTGCTATGCATAATGGTTTCACCCTTCCATCACAGTAAATAATGTGTTTTCCATAATGTCTTAAGTCTTAAGTTAAAATTAATTTCTTTGGCAAGTACCCTACAAGAGCTTTAAGATGGCCGATGTGTCATCCATGTATAACCCCTAGAGCTCATTTGCGCTGGCGCCTTTCAATGCAGCTATGCAGGGAAATCCATCACTTCACCTGGTTCAAATTGTATTTACAGGGATACGGCGCATACACACACACAAACCGGGACTGGTAGACTTTATTCATTATGAATGAGCGCCCCCCATTGTACGCGTGTTTGTTCAATCTGCATCGTGTTCTTGGGGTAGCACAGTTCACACATTATTTATACATGTGTGTTTGTACGCGCTGCGTTCAAGCGTGTAGTGTGCTTCACAGTCACTCTCATCAGGTTTGATTAAGCTGAGCAATGCATTTCAGAGTCTCTCTCATCGAAAGTCTGATTAAAGGGATCTAGTGACTTTGTTCACATTTGCAAAAATTGGCATATGGTTGATAAAGTGTGTATTTCTGTGATCTGATACCGTAGAACACCATCGTCAAGCACCCCCCAAGCACCTATACGCATCTTGCTTTTAAAGAGCGCCTGCTCTCTGTCCAAAAGGGAAACGTTAATCAAGAATGCAACTAATGGTGAGGAATATTCATGAGGATAATAATGGAGGTGAATCTCATGGAAACGTCACTTAAAAGCAAGATGGGTATAGGTGCTTGGGGGTGCTTGACGACGGTGTTCTACGGTATGTCCACTGAGTGATGCTGTGAAAATTCCATGGTAAAGGAGTGTCTAAAAACCGAAAAATGAGCGAAAATGCAAAGTGATATTAACCAACTTATTGCACTAACTTTGTGCACAGTTTATATTCTCCAGTGGATGTTGTAACATCTGAATACTTCAATCATAAATATTTGTATAACGAAAGAGAAATTTTGAAACCCGAAACCTGCTCCAACTTTTCTACTGGTAGTACGATTACAATGAGGTAAGATTCATGGTTTTTGACAACGTTGCTAGATCACTTTAAGCTGTGAAATGCATTTCAGAGTCATTCTCATACTAAGTCTGATTAAGCTGTGCAAGATAACGTGTGCATGCATGCATGGTGGTCATTTTGAATAGATGCATACAAATATATGATGCCTTGTGGCATGATAATAAGGAGGTTGGAACAATTTAATGAAGACCGTGCAAATTAATAAATGCAATTATTATATATCAATAATAATCATTGTTTATCTTAGCTGTAATTAAAGTTTTGTTTTTAGAGATGACTAACTTCATATTTTTCAAAATGCTACATCTGTTTAAATGAAAGGAGTATTTTTTCATAATGAAATTATCCATACACATTATTATGCTTAAAAATGCATTTCAGTAAAATGCTTTCATATAATTTTTGTTCTTGTATTTTGAGATGTTGCTAAAATTAATTTAATGCAGCTTTTGTTACTATATTTCTATAATAGTCATCAGGTATGATTCAATCATTTCAATGATGTCAAAATTAATGAAATCAGTAATATCCGCTGGATATTAATTTATAAGATTGTAATTTCCTGTTAAATTATAACCAGCTTTTCCATTAAAAATACAAATGCAATACATTTCAGAGTCTTTCTCATACTACATGGTGTAAGTCTCCTGTTTAGGCTGTGCAAGATAATGTGTGTATACACGTATGGCTTTCATCTCAAATAGATGCAGGTATGATGCCTTGTGGCAGGATAATAAGGAGGGTGGAAAATTGAATGAAGACTGTGCAAATCAATAAATACAATTATTCTTTCAAGTTTCAATAATCATGTAGCTTATGAATAATAATATAGATGTCTTTTGCAATATGCTCAGGACGCAATTTATGTAAAGTCTTTTAGACTAATACAAAGTATTTCAGAGATGTTGTTTTTAGACTATGTTTTTTTAATGTATCTCAGTAAATTGCTTTTATAATTTTGTTCTTGTGTTTTGAGATTTTGCTACAATGCATTTCTTGAAGCTTTAATTGTATGATTCACTTCTAAGCTAACAAATAGTGATGGTATTGAAGATTGTATTTTTATCTTCAGTTTCGTATATTACTTAAAGGTAGTTCAGATTCGTCAAATGAGATGCGCGGCGCCATCTTGCATACGCGTTGCGCACGGTGCGTAATGCACGTTAGCTCAGTGTCATGCGGTGCGCGCAAACTAACCCAGTTCAAAATGGCGACCCGCTATGTAGCATCCCCACGCTTGATGCCCTTTAATATTCTATAAATTATTGAAAAAGGGTGAGTTTCAGCTCATGATTTACACTTTCACACTAGACAAATAACGGACATGTTCTGCACATCACAAAACAAGAGTATAGTCTTTAAGAACACAGTGAAATTGCAAATGAAATTCATCTCTTGGTGAGAAATGTGGAGCGTGCACTCTATTTTACCTTTCCTTATCATAATATTAACCCACTCTGCCACTGTGCCACATATATTGCACTTCTACAGTGACCAGCCTGTACTGTGTACATATTCAATTGTTTTAGCCAAGGCTTGTATATATAGCAGACTTTCATATATCTAGGCCCGGTTGTAGAAAAAGATACAATCGTTTGTAAGTTAGATAATTTGCGCGTTTCAACCAATCATATTTGCGCATTTAGAACACATGATCTGACTTACAATTAATGGTAACTTATTGTATTGATTGTATCTCTTTCTGCAACAGGGCCCAGGTGTTTTATGATGTTGCTTTGATGACTGGGTAATTAAGATTCAACGATTTTGACAAATTAATTGAAAATAGTAATTAGAATATATCTAAGTCTTACTTGATATTATTTAAATTTCCTGCTTAAATTCAGCCAAAGTTTAGTGTCATTTTTCAAAACATTTATCCCCAAACTTGTCCATTGATGCACAAGTACTTTATGTTTCTGTAATATATCCAGTATTGTTCACAGAATAAAATACATCACGTGCTGAGACATATGCAATGCACAAATGCAGAAATTAATTTTTAATTTTAGGGGGCTACTTTTCCAATCTTATGGATATCCAGAAATTGTTCACATAATACCCTATGGTAATGTTAGGGGCTACCTACTGATTTCAGGGGGCTATTTTGAAAATTAGGGGGCAAAATCGCCCTCAGCCCCCGTATATTTCCTATACTCTGCAATGCGCACTCCAATGGTACCTCTCCTTAAAAAGGCCTAATCGTCTTATTGCCTGACTGTACTTTGCGGCTACCACGCAATACACAATTTGCACAATTACAGTGCTGGGGGAGGCGGCGTGTACTTATTAGATTGTTTTCCAGCGAGTTGAGTATCCTACTCCTGTACAGTAATGAGGACCTTTCACTATAGCGGCCAGCCTTGGGCTGAATCATGCAGTTAATGTGCTTGAGACGGTATATCAGGCAAAGTGATGCTGATTGCAGAGTACAGGATGTTGGGGACGGGGTGTGTGTGTGTGGGGGGGGGGGGGGGGGGAGGAGAATGGATTTGTGTACTTGGAGGTGGGTGTAATATTACTACAGTAGATCCCTTTAATGTGCTTGAGACGGTATATCAGGCAAAGTGATGCTGATTGTATAGTACAGGATGTTGGGGTAGATTGGACGGGATGGGGGGAGGAGAGGGGGGGGGGGGGGGGGGGAGGGGTGTTACAATGTAGAAGGTGAAGGATAGAATGGATTTGTGTACAAAAAGGGTGGGTGTAATATTACTACGGAAAATCCCTTTAATGTGCTTTAGACCAGCGTTTCTCAACCTTTTTTAACCCGAGGCCCACTTTGGCTCCTACAAATTTTTGGAGGCCCACCTTACAAGAACATATTTGGAAAAATGAAAAAATGGCAATAAAATCACAATAAGAAAACTGTGTGGTATCTATTTGTCAGTTGCAATGCAAAAAAACTTTCTACATACCTTCAATGGGACACTTGAGGTTATGGGAAATTAGAAAATCAAGTCGTGGTTTAGTGATGGGGGACAGGTTCACACGCAAAGTGGCATTCAAAAAAACTTTTTTTTTTTTTTTTTTTTTTTTTTTTTTTTTGGGGGGGGGGGGGGGTGCTAAACCAAATCCGCATCACCACCGCATATTGCGAAGGAGCAAAGCGACTGAGCGGGGGGAGGGGGAGGGGGTGTCCCCCCTCCCACGGTAGGGAGCTTTTGCATTTTTGGACTTGAAACTGTGCAATCTGGTGCATACCTAGATAGGACATTCTGACTTGGCAACGCGTCAAATATGCACCCCCCAAAATATTCGCAAAGTGACATTATACAGTTCAAACAGTGCATCAAAAGCCACACTATACAACAACATGAACATTGTATTCTAGACTAGACAAGACCGATTCTCGAGGGAGCGAAACAATTACCGAGAGGGGGAAGGGTGATGGGCCCGATCGTAGGTTGGTGTCCGCCCGTGCACGGTAAGGGGGATTTTGCAATATTTAACTTGAAATCATGCTATCTGGTGCATACTTGGGAAGGAAATTTGACTTGACATGAAGCAAAATCTTATTGCACATCGAATAAAATCAGCCAGGACGTGGACTAGCTACCACAGAATTTTTAAAATTTAATTTTGGCCGACCTCGCGGCCCACCTGAGAGAGCTTCGCGGCCCACCAGTGGGCCGCGGCCCACCGGTTGAGAAACGCTGCTTTAGACAGCATTTCAGGCGAAGTGATGCTGACTGTATAGTACAGGATGTTGGGGTAGGTGGGACGGGGTGTGTGTGTTTGTGGGGGGGGGGGGGGGGATTGTAGGAGGTGAAGGTTAGGATGGATTTGTGTACAAAGGGGGTGGGTGTAACATTACTACAGTAGATCCCTTATTCCCTCTTATGTGCTTGAGACGGCATTTCAGGCAAAGTGATGCTGATTGTATAGTACAGGATGTTGGGGTAGGTGGGATGGGGGGAGGAGAGGGAGGGGGGAGGGGTGTTACAAAAGGTGAAGGATATGGATTGTACAATGGGGTGGGTTTAATATTACTGCCGTAGAACCCTTTAATGTGCTTGAGACGGTATATCAGGCAAATTGATGCTGATTGCATAGTACAGGATGTTGGGTAAGGTGGGACGGGGTGTGTGTGGGGATGGGGGGGGGGAGGGGGTGTTACAATGTAGGAGGTAAAGTATAGAATGGATATATGTGTACAAAGGGAGTGGGTGTAATATTACTACAGTAGATCCCTTTAATGTGCTTGAGACAGTATTTCAGAAAAGTTATGCTGATTGCAAAGTACAGGATGTTCCAGGGGTAGATGGAAGGGGAGGGGGGGGGGGGGGTACAATGTAGAAGGTGAAGGTTAGTATGGATGGTGTACAAAAGGGGTGGGGTGTAATATATTGTAAACATAGTGCATAATTTTGACTTCAGTATGATACCACAATATACTATACACTGATACATTTTAAATTTCTGGAAACGGTAGAGAGTAATTTGAGCAAAGTAATGCTGATTGCAAAGTACAGGATGAGGGGAGGGGAAGGGGGGGGGGGCAATTAGATCGAGGTTAAAGGCAGGATGGATTTGTGTACCAAAGAGGTGGGTGTATCATAAAATAGAGCATGATTTTGACTTTAGTATACCACAATATAATATGTATACACTAATACATTTTGAAATTCTCAAGTGCATTTATTTTGACCTGAACATGTAGGCTGTAGTTGTCTGGTGGGCCGGGTAAGGATAATGTCGGGTGCAGAGATGCACACAGAGAGTAATTTGAGCAAGGTGATGCTGATTGCGAAGTACAGGATGTTGGGGTAGATGGGACGAGGGTTGGGGGGGGGGGTGCAATAGAAGGAGGTGGGGTGTAATATGAAATAGAGCATGATGTTGTAATATGAAATAGAGCATGATGTTGACTTCAGTATGATACCACAATATACTGTGCATTATACAGTTTGAATTTATTTTGACCTGGACATGGAGGCTGTATGTCTCTGATGGTCGGTTGGGGATACTGTCAGGTTGCAGATATGCGCAAAGAGAGTAATGTGAGCAAATGATGTTGATTGCAAAGTACAGGATGTTGGGGTTGATGGGACGAGGGGAGGGGAGGGGAGGGGAGGGGAGGGGGGGGGGGGGGATAAAGTGGACGTTGAAGGGCAGGATTGATTAGTATACAAAGGGGGTGGGGGTGTAATATAATATACCAATAGAGTATGACATATCCCAGTATACACTTACCGTTATACATAAATTCAAATTTCTCCAGTGCAAAATCCCTTCGGCTGTAGGCTGTAGGGGTTCGGTGGGGATATGGGTGGTTGGGTTGCAGATATGCATAAAGAGAGTAATTCGAGCAAAGTGATGTTGATTTCCATAATTCAAATTATGGAGGTAGCAAATATATGATGTGCATATGTGGGTGGGAAGTCTGGGGGGAGGGGGATTAGTGTGTTGTGTGGATAATAATAACATTTCCCCCCCTTTGATATTTGTTTCTAATCAGTACAGAACTATGGTTTAATTTAATACTGTTGCAGAGTCTTCTGTCAACATTTCAGTTGGAGAATTGAGAGTATAGAAATATTCAAGTTTAAGTGTCTATTATTATTATTATTATTATCTTACATGAATTTGGTATCATTATTAAAAAGCCTGTTTATTCCTCTTTTCATTGATACCCCATTTGAAGTGGTTATGTAATTACAGAATGTGCATTACACCTAAATATGGGGCCAAGTCAAGATTGAAATGTTGCAAAATGAAGTGTTACTGTGTGACCATTCAAAAACATGTAAATCTCCAAACAAATTAAGAATTCACATTGACAATAACATTGTATTTTGCGACATTTCGCTTTTGACAGGTCTACATTGTATTTTGCGGCATTTCGCTTTTGACAGGTCTACTGCGCATTCCATTATTACATAATCATTACAAATGAGGCATCGATGTGAAGGGGCATAAACTTTTTATGAGGGGTTTATATATCACTTTAAAGGGATGCCTGTTAAGTGTCTAACTCCACGAAAATTACTTGGAGCTTCCTCGTTTCTCTTCTACAGTGTTGTTTAGCTTATGGTAAGAGAAGAATAAAATAGGGTTAGATTTGTTCAAATGCCCCTTTAGTATGACGATACCTATCATTCAGCTCAAGAGCATTAATGAACGGTCATAAACCTCATAGACGTAATATACAGTAATTCGTTGTAAAAGCTGATGCATATTTTCACTTTTTTAACCAGGAAAGCTGTGTTATTTTTCAATAAAACTTTCACACATCATTCAGACATATCTTACAATGATTTTGGTACAGAATTGAAGTCTCAAATGTCATTTTGGGCAATATCTGACACTTTACAGGTGCACCTTTAACCTGTCTCCTTATATATAAGCCCCATGCTCCACCTGGTTACAAGAGGCAATGGGTTAAATTGTCCTTTCCAATCTTGAATGTCTGTAACACTGAGTCTGACAGCGTGAAAACTGCATTATGCAGCTTTGTCGCACCGCTTCACTGCGAGCATTACATTTATATACATGTAGAGACACACACATTAAAATATACACCCTACAGTACTTAGCTGTATAGGCTAAGCGCAAAATAATACAGAGAACATTTTAATGTTTTTACTCACAACCTCATCTACAAGTTAAGGAATTTAATGACAAAACATCCTCAAGAGAATAGTAAATTAGAGATATGGGCTTTATTTTCTTTCTGTCAGCACATATAATACAAACACACACACACTTAAAAAAATGCACACATACACATTATGTAAAATGTGTTCATCTGTAGATCGAACCACACACATTTACATTTAATTTGTTTATTGTTCACCAGTGCTCAATTCAAGCTTTTTTCTCTTTTCTGTAAAGGAACCTAGAAAGAAATTAGATTATCCTCGTTTGACGTTGTAAGAACAAGCTCTATTCCTTGATTTTCTTTTACACACTTTTGTATTTCATTTTCTAGTACATTCTGTGAAGAACTGCAAGTTTGTAATATATCATGATACATAGATACACTTCTAGTACTACATTTAATATACAGATGCTAACTGGTGATGGAGGGAACATCAAACAATGTTTCTCTCCCAGGGATTTGAAATAGCATTTCAAATCCCAAAGGAACATTCCATGATGTTCCCAACAACAAAGTTAACATCTGTTTTTAATATGTTTTATGAAGTAGTTTATGTAAAAAAGTAACTTTTAGCCTCTCTGAGCTCGATGAGAAAATGGGGCTTTTCAAAGTGATATGTTAACAAGTCATTGTGACGTCATAATATAATCTCTCTTTAGTTTGATTGCGCATATTAATTGTTGACATGTTTTTATAAAGGAATCCACCTTGTTTCTTTCAATTTATTTTCTTTAAACTGGGATGAGACCTGTTCTTTTGTTTTCATTTATAGATCACTTGATGACCCGTATAATTGATCATTAAAAGGAAACTACCAAGTCTAGACTACCACCATGGACCAAACAAGGTTGGCCTACAATTCCTTTATGCACCTCAATCAACCTTTTACAATGATTTCTTATATTCCATGCAGCAGATCTACTCTTCACTTGACAACCCTTATTGATCATTAGAAGGAAACTGAAAGTCTAGACTACCACCATGGACCGAACGGGGTTGGCCTACAATTCCTTGACGCGTCCCGATCTGCCGATGGAGGACTGGCGGTCGACGCTGATGGAGAAGAAGATCGATCTCTACAACTTTGAGTCTGCGGGCGCTCAGGACTGCCCCTATATCCTGACCAGCCCTAGATCGCTCCGTGCTTGTGCTCGTATGAAAATACAGGTAAGATATAATTCAGCAGTACTTTATAAAAGCCCGAGTTTCATTACAACATTTATAACTTATGATTCTGTATCACATTTAGGTACATTTAAATTTATCATTCATACTTCCCTAAAAACTTACTGGATGAAACTACCATAGATGTCTGGAATTATTATTGTTGTGATAACTTTCTTATTTAATGAAGACCAATATGTTGTTATGTGTCACTAATATTATTAAAATGTATGCCACGAGTGTTCAAATAGACAGATGAATAAATGTAAAATAATAATGATATAATTATTTCTCTACATTTGGACTTGGGTTAGTCAGTCTCTATAGTGGAAGGGATAATTGGCTCTATGATCCTGTTCCTCTGTTCAAAGGGCTACTGAATTAGTACTCTTCACCATGTCACTATTATAGTCATCTTTAATGCATGTAAGCACTGGCTGTGTCCGTCAATACTCCTTACTCACAATCATAAGAACACGAAGATTACCTTACTATTTTTTTCAATTTCATAAGTACGTAAGATCTATTAGCTAAACAATATACACCAAAGCAATCTATATCTTCTTTCTTTTCCCCTCTAGCAACTACAACACTATTCTAACTTATAGCTGAAAATAAACCAAACAATGTCTTCTTTTTGCTTCATTTTGATCTGCAGCCTATGGAACTGCTTCTGAAGCCTGAATCAGACTTTGAGGAGGAGCTACTCGTGGCAGGTAAACAGCCAGGAGAGGCCTCCAGGAAGATGTATGATGCACACGAGAGACAGAGACTACGTAAGTGATACGTACAGTCCCATGCAGTGTGATTTGTGTAGGTTACACAAGTCCCTCACAGAAAGTTCCGCAATTCAAGTTTGAGCATTGATATCTATTTCGTTATGAAAAGATCCTACTCGACTTTGATATAATTGACAAGCCCGTTTATTCCCCTTTTCATTGATTCCTCATATGTTAATCATTATGTAATTATGTAATGTGCAGTAGACCTGAATATGGAGCCATGTCAAAAGCAAAATGTCGCAAAATATAACGTTAAATAATTCTTCATTTGTCTGGAGATTTACGTGTGTTGTGAATAGTCACAAAATAACAGTGCATTTTGCAGCATTTCAATCTTGACTTGGCCCCAAATTTAGGTGTAATGCACATTCCATAATTACATATCAATTACAAATGGGGTATCAATGTAAAGAGGAATAAACATGCTTTTCAATGATACCAAGTTCATGTACAATAATGTAGGGACAAGAGAGATATAGACACTCAAACTTGAATTGCAGAACTTTTTGTGAGGGGTTTAGATGGGACTACCTGTAAATTATTGAGCAACTTTTAGACCTTTAATCAAGGTAATGATTGCCAATAATCAAATGCGAACAACAATCATGTTTCTTTGTTAATTATTTACACAAATATTTGTGTTCTTGTAGTACGTCATTGAAGGGTAATAATTATCTGAAACTATTTATTGATTCATAGTTACTGTTTTTTGTAAATCAAACATGTTTTTGATACCATATTTCTATTTTGTATTTTATTAATTTTTTTATTTCAGGAAAGCTCTACATGTGCAGGCGGGCAAGGGAGGAGATAATTCAAGAGGAGGGAGGGCGTGAGAATACGGGATCCATAGACCATGCTCAGCTGCTCTTCCAGGGAATGAACAAACCCCCTGAGAGGACCAACAAGCCTACTACTAATGGCATAGGTGTGTGTCCATCATTTAACCCATTCAAGACGATTTGACTTTCTCATAACATGCGATCTCCATAGACTCCAGTTGAGTAATTTTGGGACCAGTCCTGAAAGGGTTTATTGTTCGCTCTTTGTTTTTTTTTCTATTTCCTTTTGATGCGTTTGTAGGACTAGTCAGGAAAATTCTCTTGTTTTATGTTTGAAAGGAATAGAATATATTAATTTATTTCAGCCAATTTATGATTATAATAAAGGACAAAGTGGTACAGTATCACCATGGGAAGCTTTTTATTTCCACTAGCTTTTATGTTTGAAGATATATTAGCACTGATATAGCGTTGATATAGCGTAGATATGAGCGTTGTAGCAAGAAGGTGGCTATGTTCTACCGTGGGTTGGGATCAGCCGTTGGGGGCCGGTTTGGTCGGGGTAGTGTCATGGCGACGTATCGTACGCTGGTTCGGCAGGCGGGCCGCACCAGTGTTCCGTTGATTGGTTGAGTGCCCGTGTGCACCGGCCAATAGACGCGGTCTGTTGCTGACCTATCAGGAACGCACTCGCTCATGCGAGAGTGTGTTTTGGAGCCACGGTAGAGCATAAAAACCGAGTGTCTACATTAGACTATATCATTTGACAAAGTATTGCAGCGGCATACAAAACGTCATGATCTTTTAGATTCCTAGTTTGACCATACATTGCGAGACAAACGAATATCACTAGCGATATTATTTCCGATATATTAGCACTGTTTCAGTTCTCAAGTTACAAGAAGATTTTCATAAAAGACAAGTATGTATACGAAGTATATTAAATAAATGCCTAATAAATTTACATTTATATACCAAAACAAAATATATTTGATGATAATAAGGGGTCCTTATTAAAGTCCTTATTAAAGCCAAGTATAAGAGGTTCACCCTAGCATTATTGTAGTTATCAAACATACCATAGTTAAGAATTATTAATCATTATTTACTTCTGATTGTCTTTGTTTTTTCTGTTGTGTAGATCCGAGCAAAGTGATCATTCCAAAGCATGGTCAGGCAAACTCAAACCTGCGTCCAGGGGCACTACACTCGCCAACACACCCTTCCAACCGATCATCATCTTCATCGAAACCTTCCACCGCATCCTCATCGATGACCTCCACTCCGACGTCATCGACCACCAAGACAACATCATCATCTAAGATGTCATCTTCTTCATCAAAAACGGGTACAACGTCGTCTTCTTCTTCATCGTGGACTGGTCGGAGGCACACCACTGATGGCCCGCCGCGGTCCATGCATCGATCATCGTCCATGCCACCGACATCGAGAGTAAGACCTCAGTCGGCTACGACCACTCGGACTCCCCTTAGTGAAAGGATCAAGATGGATCTGGAGAGGCAGTCCAGACCGTTGCGAAGGCCTTACAGCGCATCTGCATCCAATCTCTCAGAAAAGGTAGGAAATGCTTTTATTGTGATCATAGATGAAAGTATTGTAAGGAGGAAACGGATCACAATGCTGACAAAGTCAGTATAATCAAATGGCAGACGAACATTTGGTGACTTGTTCAATCAATTTCATTGAAAATAAAATTGACTATAGGGTCTTCCCTTTAAAGTAAAATTTACTTTACTCTCCATTTATGTGTTTAATTTGTATCTAAACAACTTATGCTCTTTATTGGATGAATAACTTTGTATGAACATTGAAAAGGATTTGTCATTTGGGAGCTACTAGCTTAATGATTAGAGCACTGGTCTAGCAATCCTGAGATCCCTGGTTCGATTCCTTTGGAAGCCCATTTTTCTTTGCTCTTTTTCATTTACTGTGTAATGTTTGTGTAATGTGCAGGAGAGTATATTAATATACATAGTTTAGGAAGCTGTGAACGTTAGTATTATCAGAATTCAAACATAAAGGAAACTGACTAGAAATATTTTAAATGATTGAAAATGAGCAAAGAAAAATATGCTTTGTTGTGAATCGAACCCGAGACCTCCGCATTGCCAGACCGGTGCTCAGCCATCGAGCCACAAAGACCCTTGAATGGGAGACGTTCCCATGAAACCCTTTTCATTGCAAGAATAGTCAGAATAATCAGAAGCTGTTATTATTAACATTTACTGAATTTCTTGATCTTGTTTTTGTTTGCTTCAGCATTCTGCATTAGCAGGAGCAAGAAAGTGAGGAAATCAAGCACCAGCAGATGCTCTGCCAGGCAAGGCAGGAGGAGAGAGAAGAGATGATAAGATCAGAAGTTCTTTTTCTCAGTATAAGATTAAAATCGACAGAATGTCTTGTTCTAGTTGTTGTTCTCAGGACCAGAGAATCCTAGAACGCATGGTGTACAAGCGTGAGCAGGAGCGGGAAGACATCAAACACCAACAGGTGCTCCACCATGCATGGCAGGAGGAGAGGGATGAGAGAGAGATTAGAAGATCAGAATGTTCTTGCTTTTTGTGTAATATTTACACTATTACAGAATATCTTGCTATTGTTTTTCTTCTCAGGACCAGAGAATCCTAGAATGCATGGTGTACAAGCGTGAGCAGGAGCGGGAAGACATCAAGCATCAGCAGGTGTTACACCATGCATGGCAGGAGGAGAGCGAGAGAGAGAATATTAGAAGTTCTTTTTGTTTGTGGGTGTGCGATATTAACAGAATCTCCTCTTCCTTTTGTGTACTAATTACAGAATGTCTTGTCGTTGTTTTCTCAGGACCAGAGAATCATAGAGTGCATGGTGTACAAGCGTGAGCAGGAGCAGGAAGACATCAAGCACCAGCAGGTGCTGCACCATGCATGGCAGGAGGAGAGGGAGAAGGATGAGAAGATCAGAATGTTCTTGTTATTTGTGTAATATTTACAGAATATCTTGCTATCGTTTTTTTCTTCTTCGCAGGACCAAAGGATTATAGAATGCATGGTGTACAAGCGTGAGCAGGAGCGGGAAGACATCAAGCACCAGCAGGTGCTACACCATGCATGGCAGGAGGAGAGGGAGAGGGATGAGAAGATACGGATGGAGAACGAGTTGCATAGGAGGAGGAGCCTGGTGGAGAAGGAGAATGATAGACTGAAGAAAAGGGTATGTTGGTTAAAGGGACTTAGTAACATTGTCCAAATCCTCCAAACTTACTTGGAACTCTAGTGGTTCTCTCATACCTTATCATATTCATATTAACAATAAAAGCACGGGACAGGTTTTGTTTTTTCAAATTAATTTCATCCGTGTACAAAGTAAGTGCAATGAGTTAGTGAATATCACTTTGTTTTTTTGCTCATATCACAGCCAAGAAACATCCAATTAACGTGAAATTTTCACACATTACTTTGTGTTCATGAAGGTCAAATTACACCGATACATATTTTAATTAATCACTCATCACTTTTTGCACTTATCAGCAAAGTTACTAGATTCCTTTAACCCTAATCCCCCTGGGTTATTATGGTCACTTGAGTCCACTGGGGGGGGGGGGGGGGGGGGGGGGCTGTTTTGGCCCCCCCCTCAAATCTCGGCAACGAATGGACCGATCGACTTGAAAATTGGCACACACGTAAAACAAGTCAAGTAGAATAAGAATATGAAAAAAATAAAAAATTGGACCATTATTTTTTTTTTTATAATTAATTAAAATTTTGAATATGCAAATTTTTGACGAATTTGGGAAAAAATTGGGATTTTCATCTAAAATCAAAAGAAATTACAGGATTTCTTCAGGTTTTCTGTAAAAATACTTTCAAATGATGTTATTCATCATATCCATGTTTTTTATGGTGATAAAATATATCATTAATTTGCATAAATATGCAAATTAGTATTCCCGGATTTATCCACATTGTTTTCATTCTTATGTATTTTATTGTTTTTTTGTTGTTGTTTTTTGTTTTTTTTAGAAGAATTTATCTCTGAAGTGTATGAATTCAACTAATAACAAAGAAATAATCCAAATTATAATTCAAAGTAACAATTATAACAGATTTGGAGTTTACATGGCATCGGATATAGGAATTACATTGAAACCTGTACAAAAATTACATTTTTTTGTGACGGACGAGCAATTATCGACCTCTAAAATCAGTTCTACAGGTCCGACCGGGGTGAATTATATATCAAAACATGCGGGAGACTTGAGAGAAAATAGTCATGAAGTTTGAACGTGAAATTCCAAACGGTCTAGATGCACGTCGAAAAAAACGACAGGGGGGGGGGGCCAAAAAGGCCCCCCCCCCCCCCCCCAGTGGGATTAGGGTTAAAGGAACATTAGCTTCGGAATGGGAAAAAATGGCCCTTGCTGTCATATTGTGAACTTCCTTCTTTGGTGCCTACTGCACACTAGCTCAGTGTTTTTTCCCCATCAAAAGTTAGGTTGCACGGATTGCTTAAAAATACAAACGTAGATAGTGATATAGACTCAATGTTCATTACACAACCTAATATTATATACACAGCGATATAGAAACAGGAAAGGTGCATGTGCCCCATACGTTTACCACAAGTTTTTCGTCCTTGATATGAATATGTTGTAATTAAATATATTCCCTACTTGAACATGCACATATCATTGGAGCTCATTACAAGGATAATGCCATTGCTCATATCTATTAACCTTTATTTCCAATTACAAGATGGGTAATATTAATTAATGTTATACTCTTCTAATAATTCATATGAATTCCTTCAGGTTTTGTATTTATGTTCATCTGCTATTTAAGACAAATGTTGCATAATATTGACTCATCAATTAAATTTTGACAATAAAACCAACTCATATTGATATATTAATAATACAAGGAATTGTATGCAATCAGAATACATGAAATGTTCAATGTGATGATGGTGATGATGGTGATGGTGATGATGGTGATGGTCATGATGATGACGATGACGATGACGAGGATGATGATGCTGATGATGATTATGATGGCGGTGATGATGGTGATGGTGATGATGATGGTGATGGTGATGATGATGATGATGATAATGGTGGTGGTGGTGATGGTGATGGTGGTGGTGATGATGATGATGATGATGATGATGATGATGATGATGATGATGATGATGATGATGATGATGACGACGACGACGACGACGACGATGATGGTGATGATGATGATTGTTATTATTATTGTTGTTGTTATTATTATTATTTCTGCTATTTATCCCTGACTAGGAGAGGATGCATAGACAGAGAGACAAGGAGGAGAAGAAGAAGCTGAAGGAGGCTGAGGTCTCCATCAAGTACAAAGATGAGAAGCACAAGCTGCTGGCATCACACCAAGATCTACTCAAGGTAACAGAAGATATCTACAAATGCATCTTGTTTCAAGATACACTCTTTGAATATTTTCACAGTTTATAAAAGTATTCCATTCCCTATTGTTTGTTTTTTTTTCTTCTAAATTGTTCTGGATATTGAGATTTAATGGATTTCCCTCTTACCATATTTATCCCATTGGTTCTAATTGTACTTTGCTAAAACTATGTGAACCTTTGTGGTTCGAAATATTCTGGAAGGAAAAAGTATTTCAGTGGGGTACGTTTATAGAGGAAGGATTATTTAAGAATTTAATGAAACCTGCTTATTATTTGAATTATAAGATAATTGGTTTAAAATTCAAGGGGACTTAATTCTATGAAATAAATATGAATGCAAAAGTCTTTGAATAATTTTTGTAAATTTGTATTTATTCCATATTTTGTTTTGCATCAGATAAACCAGATTGAAAACTGGAAACATGCAGAGAAAATTAAGAAGGAAAAACAGGTAAGTGGGACATTCATTGTTATTGATATTAAAGGATCTGTAAGGGATTAGCAAAGACTCTCACATTGAATGTTTTACTGTAGCCAGATATGGGTACATGAACATTGTTTATATTATTAGGCATTTTTTTCTCTTTTTTAACACAATAGAAATTCAACTCCCTTTTGTTTCACAAACAAATGAGCAGAGCTCTTGTCAAATAGTGTGTTGGTTGATAGGAAAATTCCCTACATCATCAAACATGGCCGGCATCTCACAAATAATGATGTTATATTGCAGGACTTACAGGCAAGGTATGAATTATCTTTTGAAGAGTTCACTTCATAAGCCATTGTTGTCATGTTTTAGATAAAACTTAATCATTTAATACAAGGTATTGTCTTTTGAATGATACCTTACTTATTGTATAGTGAAATATAGTTTTGACCATATGATTAAAACTATCGTATATCTTCTTGTTAATTTCATTGTTTTTTCAGCAGGTTTCATCACAATTATCTTGAATGGTAAAAATGTCTATCATTTTTTGCTAATAAATTTATTTCATATTAATTTCTTATCATGTGGACTGTGTGTGCTATATTATTTGCAGTGTGTATCCGGTGACCAGGGTAATAACTATGATGCGCTGCGAGCATCGAAAGATGGAACTTGCTCTATAAATAGCCACTGTAAACATGATTATTATTACTATATTATTGTTAAGTCGTGAAGGAAGTCATTAATATAGCCGTGAGATAATTGTAAAGTGCTTAGAGATGATTTTCAATCGTGATAGGCGATATATAAGAATATTATTATATTATTATTATTATAAAACAACAATGTCTTCAATATTTTCCTGTAATTCATCTTTTTGAAGGAGAAATTGTTCAAGGAGAAAGAGGCGAAAGACGAAGAGTACAGACGACAGGTCGAGAAGCACAGCTCGCTATCGCTGGACGTAGCCGAGGCAAAGCGGCAGCAGAAACAGCACCATGAAGTAAAGGTCCTCAGTGACAAAACATGTTCCATTTTCTTATCAAATCATTTTTATGCTTGGTAGATTTTGCGGGGTAACCTCGCTAGTCATAAGGACCGCTAGTCATAAGGACCGCTATTCACAACGTGTAACTTCCTATACGTGAAGGACCGCTATTCATAAAACGAAAAGGGGGTCACTATTCATAAAGGCATAAGGATGAATAGTGGTCCTTATGACTAGCGGTCATTATGACTAGCGAGCGGACACCGATTTTCCAACTTTAGCACAATTAGAAATAATAATAATAATTCTATGTTGACACCAAACACACATTTGTCAGCAGACACTCGTGTTGTACAATTACAATTACTAGCCCTGGTTTTATGATGCATTTCATCTTAAAGAGAATGCCTTTATATTGCCCGTTTTTTATCTCTTAAGTTAAAATGCACTGTAAGGCATTTCATTTTATAACTGTACACTTATGTGCTTAAATTACTATTAATAAGATTGATTGAATTCCAACTTTTTGTCAGTTGACTGAACCAATTTATGTTGAATGTGTAAATGTCACTTTTGAATGGAAAACATGATAATAATGTGTAGTTTGTTATTACAAATTTGCTGTTATTTTTATCAATATCTATTTTCAAATAGACTATCAAGTTTATATCCACATAGAAATGTTTTAATCAATTTAAATAAGTAAATACATTTGAAATAGCTTTTGTGTTGTTTTTTTTTTCTCCAGATTTCTTGTCATTAGTTTGTCAGTTACATTTGAATTTGCATGCACCTAGATTATAATATAGAAGCAAGTTTTTGTGAACAAATTTTACTCCATTTAATTTTGGCTTGGTTATCCAAATTGTACATTAAGGATGCACAATATGACACGTTTTACACCAGTTATTGTTCTCGGCAGTATACCACTGTTTAGTAATGATAAATTGTCTGTATTTATTATTATAACAGGAACTTCATAAGAAAAACAAGACAGTAATGAAGCAGCATGCCGAGAGGAAGAAAGTGATAGACAAGAAAACAGAGTAAGTCTCATCAAAGTTAAACTCGAGTTTTATTTTTTATTTTTTAAAAGTCCTTCCCGTGCTAATGTTGGCACATAAGGCGGCGCCTATCTCAGATTCATTAGCCCTATGCCACACATCTACTAAATGTAGCGATAGCTACAGAAGGGGGCCAGTCCTCTGGTAACTCGTGTGATTAACTTTCCCTTCTCCATTCTATAAATGCCGAGCGCCTGGCTAGAAGGCAGAAGGTACCATTTTTAAAGTCTTTGGTATGACCCGGTCTGGGTTCGAACCCGGGACCTCCCGTGCATGAGGCGGACACTCTAACCGCTAAGCCACCAGCACTAGAGTGCTGGCCCCATATTCATGAAACCCAGCTAGCTTAGTTCCTTGCAAAATGTATTTTTAATGTACAGTTTATTGAGCAACAAACAGTTTTCCTAGTCCCCAACTATGGTAAACTGGGTAAGCCTTAAGTACCCACTAAGTTAACCCTAGTAAGCAACTAAAATATCTTGCGTATAAATCTAAGCCACGTCATCCTAAAATAGACTTAGCAAGGAACTAAGCTAGCGGGGTTTCATGAATATGGGGCCTGGTTATTACTGATTATGTTTGTAAGTGTTTTGGTTGGTTTTGAATCCATGTGAACGTACATTTGATGGTAAGAACTTATAAATAAGGAAAACTCCCCTCCAAGCATTGGCATACTTGTAAAATTTGATAATTGGTCCTCATTGGTACCCATTAGATCAATTTCATTAGGCACATTGAATTCAGAGATCTGCTTTTATTTTTAATTATGACAAACTTTAGTTAAATGATGCAAAGTTAATTCTGTTTATATTTTAAGAGTTTTTGTGAAGGCTAAGCAGCATGTTTTTAAAACTTTACAAAGCACTTATATATTGTTTCATTTACATGGTCATAGTGCAAAACTCAACCAATGTTTATATACTTTGAAAGTTATGCTCATCAGAAACTGTTTATTCATATAAACCATGGTATAAACCATGGTTTGAAACTAAGAAGTGCTGCTTGTAGACAAGTGAAAAGTGGGAATCACCCTTTCCAGCCTTACCATCAAACCTATCTTAGTGGCCACCTGTCTTATAGTGGCCAACTGTCTATAGGCATAGCAGCCAACCTGCCTATAGTGGCCACCCAAAGTGGTCCCCTGCAGATACAAGCATGTTAATACAGATCCTGTCTATAGAGGTCATCTGTCTACAGTGGTTACTTTTCTTGTTTCCCTAGGATGGTCACTATGAATACACAGGTTTGAATGTACAGTCAAACCTGTCGTAGTGGTCACCTGTATATAGTAGCGAACCTGCCTTAAAACGGTCACCTGTCTAGAGGCATAGCAGCCAACCTGCCTATAGTGGCCACCCAAAGTGGTCCCCTGCAGATACAAACAATGTTACAGATCCTGTATATAGAGGTCATCTGTCTACAGTGGTTACTTTTCTTGTTTTTATAGGTGGTCACTATAGACAGGTTTGCCTGTATAATACCTTTGGAGAACATGGTAAATGGTTAATATTGTTGAATCGTTCATACAGACAAGAGAATGAGAGCAAGAGACTGAACATAGACATCAAAGATATCATCCACAGGGACATGTTAGACAAGCAGCATCTACAGAGACAGAGCGAGCTCAGAAACAGCAGGTGAGGCCACTCATACATACATCATCATTCTGTTGTGTGTAGCAGGCTATGCATTGTCAATGCCAATAACCTAGGAGTATTGCCATCTGCAAACTTACCAATACCTAACCAGAAAACTACCACCAGACAATAACCTAGGAGTATTGCCAACTGCAACCTTACCAATACCTAACCAGAAAACTACCACCAGACAATAACCTAGGAGTATTGCCAACTGCAATCTTACCAATACCTAACCAGAAAACTACCACCAGACAATAACCTAGGAGTATTGCCAACTGCAATCTTACCAATACCTAACCAGAAAACTACCACCAGACAATAACCTAGGAGTATTGCCAACTGCAACCTTACCAATACCTAACCAGAAAACTACCACCAGACAATAACCTAGGAGTATTGCCAACTGCAATCTTACCAATACCTAACCAGAAAACTACCACCAGACAATAACCTAGGAGTATTGCCATCTGCAACCTTACCAATACCTAACCAGAAAACTACCACCAGACAATAACCTAGGAGTATTGCCAACTGCAACCTTACCAATACCTAACCAGAAAACTACCACCAGACAAAAATTAGGAGTATTGCCATGCAATACTGGCAGTAATTGTCCTCTATTTGTGAAGCATTTAGTCTAACATATATTACTATTACTTATATTCCATAACTTTAATTTTAAATGACCTAGCTGCTCTAAGTTAATAAGAATCCGCATCTTGTCACCTCATACATTTAACTTTTAGTGTGATCTACATGTAGATGTGATTTTTGTAGCTAGATTAATGCTTTTGATCACTGTACTTTTAAATCATAAATTACACTAGTTAGTGTACCTGAGTTATTACAAAATGATGCTTATTATGTCTCCATTAATCTTACAAACTGTATCATTATGTTCCCCTTGACTACGGGAACCGAGTAGGCTATGTACAGTCTATGGGGATTTTAGAATCTCGAAGGGAACGAGTTTATTTGTACATGTTTATTTTCAGTTGTCAATTAATGTATTTCTTTCTTTATTATTTGTATAATAATTTTGTATTATGTGATTATGTTGAAAATAAAATGAATCAAATCAAATATATATAAGTATATTCTCTGGTCCAAGGCAGTTCACTCTCGTCATCCCCTTCCCCACTTAACTTTTAGGCGGAAAATTGAGCAGCATCAGAAGAAGACGCTTAAAACCAAGACTGAGATAGATGGGAAGCTGGACAAATGGAGAGACGAAATGAGCAAGCATAGATCAGTAGTAAGTTGGCTAACATTTGCATGAACATATGCTAATTGGTACGGAACACAAGTATAATAATAACAGTGAATGGGTATTTTGTAAATCCTTTTAACCCGTTCCCTTCGAGATTAAGAAACCCGCAGTCAAGGGGTTAATTCTCTTAAGACTGTTCTTGACACTTTGATGGTTATAAAGTGTGGACGTGTTCTTAGTTATCTCTCTTGAGTTTATATTTTTGCCCATCAACTTATTGTTATGAACTTGTATTATTTGATTCACCCTGCCAATGGCAAAATGCAAATGATATGCAATTCTGCCATGGACCAGTATTTGAATCACTTCTTTGTTTCATTCAGATATGAATAGATCAAAATGATTTATATTCTACAGCCTAATATTTATTATCACATTTTTTGGGGATAAATATTGCATTCAACATTACATTAGCTTACAAACAGTATTTGTTTGTTTTGCTAGATTTCATTTTGCAAAATTCCTCAAAGAGCTTTCTGTCTTTTCACACTTCTA
Source organism: Echinarachnius parma (assembly GCA_037951105.1). Lineage (NCBI taxonomy): Eukaryota > Metazoa > Echinodermata > Echinoidea > Clypeasteroida > Echinarachniidae > Echinarachnius > Echinarachnius parma. The sequence continues at coordinate 166,977 of JBAMJV010000948.1, read as the reverse complement.
TCGAATATCTTCTTTTTCTGCCACTAGGTTCAGGAGCATGCCGTAGTGAAGGCAGAGAAGGTTGTTCAAGAGAAAGCGCACAAGGCACAGGAGCTAAGAGTCGTCAAGGAAAAGACTCACAAGCAACGCATCGCAAGGTAGGAACATTTGTATTTAATGAAATGTTTAAATTATATATGCCTCTCCAAACTATTATTAATGATAATAATTAGTTTTGTATACCCGGGGTAGCCTTTCTATTTTCTATTCAGTGCATTTGCACTGTTATACCAGAGGGCCCTGCGACTAATATCATTACCTCGGTCATTGGATATACACACCCACATCAATCCAGCACTTAATGTGCACTCTCTCCACTCCCTGTGGAGCGTCTCAGCCAGTGCTACTTAGGAAGTGCACACATCCCATTTACTTTGTTTGTTAGAAATTGTCTTTGTTTACATATATTTTAGTCAATTTTGGTTTCAAGGGATCTAGTTTGCAATTTGCTATTGCTTATTTTTGTGCATTTGTTAGCCTATTTTGTTCCTTGTTTTGTTTGCAGAGTGGCAGAGGATGTAGAGAAAATGGCTCGCTACACGGAAGAGAAGATAAAACAGAAGGACCAGAAAGTGGAAGAGGTCAAGAGCAAAAAGCAACAAGAGATTGATAGATCAAGAGCCATCGCACAGAGCTCTGCTAAACTGCGGGAGCAGATACGCCAACAGTACACAAGGTCGGTAGGTTTGTTAGTTTTTTTTTGCAAGAAACTTTTTTTGATACGTTATTATCGCATCAATCTTCCTGCCATTTTCAAGTTTTATTACATAAATCTTGCCATTTTTAGATAGTTTTGCATTTGACAAATATACTTCATAAGTGTCAACATGTTCAAGATAATTTGATTTCGGTAGAACATGCATTATCCATAGACCCAAGCCTGAGTATTTTGGGTACCAGTCCTGAATGCGTTTAAGTTGTAACATGTTTACAAGCGAAATCAATTATGTCATATGCGGTGTCATGGTATAGTGGTTTTGTTCTCTTACAATACAATGCCAAGGTTTGTGGATTTGATACCCAACCTTGGCACATTTGTTTATTTTTTATTTATTTATTTATTTATTTATTTTGTATTTATTTCCACATTTTCAAAACAAACAATAAGACAATATAATGTGATCAAAATTTCAAACAATCAATGTAATAAAAATGGTTGTTAAACATACGACACAAACACCGTTTGTAATACATTATAATATGTTCTTCAGCAAGACACTTTATCCACATTTGCAGCTTCAAACCTAGGAGTAATTTGTATCTTATAGGGTGAGGCAATAATTGCCTTACTAGCCTGATATGCCTTCTTGGCTGTAAAGTAATGAGGGTAGTAAACAATTGTGCATTCGTAAATTGTACGCCATATTTGAGTTATGTTTCTATAGTTGAGGACTGAATACATGAGTAGGCTACCCGTTATCATTATTATTGTTCTATTGTAATCTTGGTAATAATGATGATGATGTTGACGATGAAGTTGAAGATGTAGATGAAGATGAAGATGATTATATCATTTATATCTTGTTTCATTTCAATCCAGGACCTTTGATAAAATGGCTCAGAAGGCAGAACTTGAGTGTAAACTTGGAGCTGGTCCGCAGTTTGGGACCAAAAACTTCTCCCACGAATACATCATATCTTAGCTGGTCTACAGTTTGGGACCAAGAACTTTTCTCACGGATACATGATCTCTAAGCTATTCCACAGTTCTATACCAAGATCTACTCCCCAAAATACATCATCTCGTAGCTGGTCCACAGTTAAGCACCAAAAGCTTCTCCCCTGATCACATCATCTCTTAGCTGGTCCACAGTTTGGGACCAAGAACTTCACCCATGAGCACATCATCTCTTGAGCTGGTCCACAGTTTGGGACCAAGAACTTCACCCATAAGCACATCATCTCTTAGCTGGTCCACAGTTTGGGACCAAGAACTTCTCCCTTGCAAACATATGATGGAAATAGTCTAGTTGTTGCCCTAATCGTTGTGAAAGATATTCAAAGAAACTGTATCTCACAAACTGTCTCTGGTCAACTATTCCTGGATAAGTACCAAGCTAGATAAGGTCTTCAATGTAGGACTAACGATTTCTCGCATGAATACTTAATTTCTTGAATCGCAGCCACCGATATGGTTTAAGGGGTTATTCCCAATTTTATTTTAACTTTTTAAATATTATTTGCAACTGGATAAATAGGATGCCACCGTCATCGCTGCTGAGCAAAATACTAAAGATGCTGAGGTTACGTGGGCTCAGTGATATTCATAGTCCCACCTTATTCAAGATTACTCTGTTGGTCTATATCGAAACATCTTTACAAGTACGATTTCTGTGGTATGCAAAGAATTGAAGTTTAATGTTGCCATTATTTTGATACGCATAGAAGATAAGAGGAAAGTGCAATATTTTATCTTGATATATTTTCAAATTTTATTTGCGATACTGCTTTATGACTTTTTACTACTATTTCTATGTTTATTTATTGCAAATGCAATATGAGTTGTTACATACTTATTTTATGGTCGGTCTGGTATTCTTGTTATTTTCTGTATTCAACTGACATGTCAGAGAGGAAAATGCAACATTCCTTGCCAATTGATGTTATTTGTTTTTTGTTAATTTCTTTGCCGATAATGAAATATCCACTTGAACTCTTCCTTTAAGTGACTACTTCTCAGTTCATCGCACCTTTGTTTTGCAATACTGTTCTTGCCAACTTCTTCTGTAAGCTTGATGTAAATAGATCTGGGCAGATTTAGTATGATTGTTTTTCAGGGATTGCACGCAGTTTTCTTAGTGGTAAGGATAGGAAAAGACAAATACAATTTACTTAATTATTGCATTTATCGCAAGAGGTTGATATTTCCATGCTTTTAATTTACATGTGTAAAAGTTTTCTGTTTGCTTTGCATGACAAATGCACAGAGATGTTTGGAAAATAGCTTAATTTTTCAATCAATAATAAATATTTTCATATTAAAAAGTATTAAATTAATTATTTTGGAATGGGAAATAAATGTGTGTTAATTACTGCCACTGGTAACAAGATACTAAAGGGGGCAAAAACTAAAAATAATTATTTAGTTATATATCTATCTATTTATTTCCTGATCCATTCTACGAAAATATTATAAGAAAAATATTTGTAGAATGATATCGTATCAGAATTTGAAGAAAAAAAAGAAATCACAATTAATACCTACACAATGGATCAGCAGAACCTGATCAAATTATCAGAGCAACTTGTTTTGCTCTGACAAAATGTGACCGGCTATAGAGCGGTGAAGTGTGATGTCATAAATTATGTCATAAACATTTTTTTTAGAATTTTCAAATTTGGACTTCATTTTCAGAAAGAGCATAACAAATAATGTCCAAATACCGAAAATCAAAGGAATAGGTTACGTATTGGCCGAGATATGCCCATCCGAATGATTTTTTTGGTCAATGGGCAATCAGTGTTATAGTGCACTGGTTCCTAAATTTAGGAACCAGTGCACTGATTGCCCATTGAAGTAAAATTCATTCGGATGGGCATATCCCAGCCAATACGTAACCTATTCCTTTGATTTCCGGTATTTGGACATTATTTGTTATGCTCTTTCTGAAAATGAAGTCCAAATTTGAAAATTCGAAAAAAAGTGTTTTTATGACGTCATGGCTTCTGTACTCTATAGCAAAACCCTGCACTGTAGATGTAAATGTAGATGTTCATTCCATTAGAAAGGCCTCATCACAAGCTTTCATTTGATGCCTTGTTTTAACAAATTGGTCAATAATTGGTGAAGATATGATTGTTTCAATTTCACCGTCATAAGTCTTTTACACACATTATATGTGAACTTAAAATGCCTATTTCTTCAAAACATGAATTACCGACAAGTGCCGGGTTTTGCTATAGCCGGTCACAAATACATGTATGTAGCCTTCTACATGTACTGGAGTGACATGAAACATGGTTTTTGCTATTATATGAAAAATAAATGATTAGATTTTAATTAAACTAGAACAAGAACATCATAAAGTGCAAATTACTTATAAAATGTACTTACATGTACATATTTGATTTCAATCTCTTGGAAGAGTTTTAGTATTCCATCAACAACCTGTATTGTGTATATATCAAAGTGTATATATTAGTGCGAATATAACATTTCTTTATGTACAGTTAATGCACCTGAAATAGACAAATAGTTTGTGTAGAATGTGTGTGTTATTAATTAGCCTTGATTAGTACATTATAAGAAACGAAAGATCATATTCCAAATTGAAGAAAGTATTCCAGATTATTCTTGAAGTATGATTACATTAATTTATCAGTTTAACAAATGTTATTACTTTTTAATTCTAAGTTATGACAATATGGACATGTATAACTTATTTTTTCATTTAAAAAGCATTATTCTAACCATACCAAACTGCTATAGGTTTGTAATTGATAAGTAAGGAGCATTTCATGATATATAGTATTATAGTATGGTGTAAATATATGTGTAAGATCAATATAGAAATTGACTACAATAGTCTTTTTTGGTTGATTGCTATCGATTCAAACAACAACAGGATTGTAGGCTCAATTGTCTATGGAATTAAAGTATAGGTGATGCACTTCTTTATGGCCCGGTCACACATAGCCGACGCACGGGGGACGCGCGGCCAGCGCATTGAAAATTTGCAATTTTGGCCAGTGCGTCGTCGTTCGCTAGGTGTGCGTCGTCATTCGTTACTCATGCGTCGAGCGCGCTAGACCAACGCTATGCATTCGCCGTCATGCGTCGAACTCACCTGTGTGCGTCGGGATTTTTTGAGCATGCACAAAAATGTGCGTCGAGCTCGACGCACGATCGTACACGCCGGAAGGACGCCAGACACGCGCAGAGCGCTAGACCAACGTCAGGCATACGAGGAGCACACGCTGGGCATTCACTATGTATTAAAATGTGTACAGAGGCTGAGGTCTAGCGAACACCTAGCGCACACCTATCTGATCTTATTTTCCAGCTTTTTGAATAATTTTCGAAACGCGGGCCGTGCGTCGCTTGAGCCTTGACAAAAGTTGGGCGCACAACGACGCACTGACCTTATTTTCCAATTTCAATGCGCGGGCCGTGAGTCGGCTATGTGTGACCGGGCCATTACAAAACAAATGCGACTCAAGTAAATGTTCATTAATACATGTATGTAAATACTATCTATATTGTATATTGTATATATTTAATTTATTATAAGAAACATTCTAATAGTGAATGTAGAATTATGTAAAAACATCTTGCTGTATTATATGTATGAATGATTCTACGTTGTATACGGTGCCACATGTAAAGTGCACGTTCTGAATTGGAACTGATTTCTGCGCAAAAACTATATGTATATGTCTCAAAATTGTGCATTCGCAAACCAATGAGTAATTATTGTTTGTTTTTTTCGCAAACCAATGAGTTAGCAGGGATATGCAATGCTGTTCAAGACATTGGTGTTGTTTTGTCTTTGTATATGTGTGCATGTGTGTGTGTTTTCATTGTCTAATCAATTGCATAAGGGTAATCTTGTTTATTTTTTATTCCATTTTCCTTATTAGTAATTTTTTTAAATTTTATCTTGTAACGGATTAATACATATATAATGCATATTTCATGCCAAAGCTATTTATATATATACAGTAGCATTCACAGTAGCATTCATGAAATATTTGTTCATTTCCATACCACATTGTAATTATGTGTGCCATATGTTACCCTGTATGCATATCTGTGAGTACATTATGTCGTGTGCTGGCCGGTTCATTGAAGAATAATTCAATAGATTATTCAGGGATCCCAGTTTTCAGTCTAAAGTCTGAATTCAGGCCTTTATAGCGGTGATACTTTATATAGCGGTGCCATAGCAAATTTTGATGATGATTTATCAAATGTTATTAAATTTTAAAAATAAATGAATAATGAATAGGAACGTACATTAATTGGCAACAATAGTCTCATTTGACCGATTGTCACAAAAAACAACAACAACAACCTTATCACCTAGAATTTCAAGCATATTCTCCATATAATTGAGTATCAAAGCTCAGTTTTCAGGCTTGTTACTCGTGATTGAGGCACATTTTATGCATTTCTTTATTTTTCAAAGATTATCTCATGTTATTTTCTTCAAAATTCGTAGCTACACCAGTGCTCAGTGCCATGCATACATAGGTTTACAAAAAACTTGTGTAGTGTGTATTTAACTCGGCATCAGAGGCATCTGGAAAATGACGTCTTCGTGTAATTTTCATTGTACATGTCTTCAAATTATAATTATTGTTCTTTCTTTTTGTTTTTGTCTTTCCAATGTGGGTATAAGTAACCAATGAGAAATCTTACTTTGTAATGTTGCAGATGAGAACAATAATAGTATGCCTGTCCATGTTATTTGTTTATGTATAAGGCGCTGATAAAATGTCTATTATGTTATCTTTTGAAATGGATGTCCTAAACGAATCGCGTTGTATCTATGCAGCGATACTACTGCAAAATCCCCATCTTTCTTGGATTCCATTATTCGTTCAAACTGAATTTTAGTGGAACATTGGTCAAAAGATTAGTGCTGGTATTAGTACAATGCAGAAAATCAGTGATGTTATAAAGTTAACATTTTGAACAAGTGGATATTTTGAGCTGTGAACATTACGCAGTTTCAATCTAAATGAGTGTTAAGTTGGGTCGGATTGCCGAACAAGAGAATATTCAATCCTGATTTACTGTCGGCTTTGGAATTTCTTGATTAACAACATGTAAATGAAAGTAATAGCTAAGTTATGTGAACATGGGTAGTGTTATCATAATTTAATAGGGCTGATGCATAACATAATATAACAAACATTTATATAGCTCCTTTTCTAAGTGTTACAAAGGGCTTCGAATACAAAGAAAAGATTGCAATTACAAAATACAATACAATGAGGGAAGACAGACGAACCGTTTATTAACCTTCTCGTTCCAGAATTAACCTCATGTTGGCATAGTTTTTATCTCGCTCTTGTAAAATGATTGGATTGACCATTCCCTGGTTACAATGTTATTTTGTAATGATGTATTTTATCTGTCAAAATTATGATTTGGATATGAAATGTGAATGGAATGGAATGATCTTTTTATCAAGCGCCCTCAAATGCATGATTTTAATAACCCTTCACTGTTACTTTCTTTCTTTCTTTCTTTCTTTCTTTCTTTCTTTCTTTCTTTCTTTCTTTCTTTCTTTCTTATATTCTGTTGTATCTTAATATCTCTTTCACTTCTTCTTCATTTTCTTTCCTCGAAAGTGCAATTTGAAAATGCGTGTCGTGAGTTATATAATTATTTCTTCCTTTCTTGTTATTTCTACTTCGTGGGAAAGTCCTACCCCTTGCAATTAAAAAGGGATATAATGTCTTTTATTTCAAGTAGATCCATTTCTCTCCATAGATACGTACAGCAGGCAATATGCAGGGTGGTTTAAAGTTTGCCTTTGAACGTGTGTGTTTGAATATACACGCAGGAAAATATTGTCAAGAGTTCTTGTATGTTTGTATTTGCGCAGGAAAATATTGTCAGAGTTTGTATGATGGTATGTACATGGATTGTTATACCATAACTGATTGTTGATCGTTGCAGAATTTTTTTTCCGTCTTTTGACTAAATAAGTTCAAGACATTGTATTAAATGTGGTGCTAGACTATTCTATACTGATTTGTTTTAGTGTACTTCCTTTTGTATATTGTATTGATACAAAGAAACAATCAATGTAAGACTGAGAGATTGATGGCACGGATGCACGTTTCTTTAATTTGTTTGCTTTTGGTGCTTAAAAAGTATAGCAACATAAATATACATAATGTTAGGACTAGTCAATAATTAGGAGGAAATACAGCTATTTTATGTCACTCAGCTATAGTGCTGTTTATACAGAGTGTCCCAGAAAAAAAACGAAACCGGATCTCATGGCCGAAATTTTCTGTCATGAATAATTTCTTTGATAAGATATACATGTATGGATAGCTCTGTTTCTCTCCTTTCATTTGATGTACAACTTATGGCACATAATTCATGCATGACTGAATTAAAACAATCGAAATTGGTGTTACCAACATTCCATTTGCACGCAGAAATTGCAAGTTTGGGTGAGTTTTTAGGGTAGTAAACGTATGGTACTTATTTTGAAAAAGGACAAACCCTGCATACAAATTCATATTTTTTTCTTTTATATGACACCTCATGCACAAAAAATAAACGATGTATGCCAGAGAACAAGTTCAATGAAAACATGCCTGATTTCTGCCCAAATAAGTACATAGTTGAGTAAGAAGTCGCTCAGCTTTCCTGACTTAGCAGCTAACAATGGAATTGATGCATGAGTGAATTTACACAAACATGGGGATCAGGTAAAACATGGGAAACATGCTAGATCAGGAAAGTTACTCATTTGGGCTGAAATCAATCATGTTTTCATTGTACTCGTTCTCTGGTATAAATAATTTATTTTTTAATCATGAGATAAAAATATGAATTTTTATGCGGTGTTTGTCCTTTTTCAAAATAAGTACGTTTACTACCCTAAAAACTCACCCAAACCTGCAATTTCTGCGTGCAAATGGAATTTTGGTAACTATAAAGAAATAAAGAAATTACAGTGTAAACACAAGTCCATGGAAAAAATAAACAAATACTTTTACATAATTTGCAATTGGCAGGTGCTAAGAATAGCACAATTATACGCATTATACAGATACAAAATTACATCTACTTGGCACATCTCTTGTGAAGGAAAATTGATTTTATGGTAATTTAAAAGGGAAGTTTCCCCAAGTGTGGACGTGGATTGAATGAAAAGGCAGCAGTTTGAGAAACCCAACACTGAAAGTTGGAGCAAATTTTGTTTTTCCATTCAAAAGTTATGATTTCATCAAACTTTGTTTTGCCACACTCTCTAAACATGCTAAATGGCAATTTGCCAGAATCTGTGAAGCCACAATAATTATAACTCTTCCACTGATTTTGTACGTATATTTTGTTTAAATATTTGTCCATTCTTCTTGGATATCACTAGACCTGTTGGGCAAGTTACAATCAACTTTTTCCTAACATCCGAGAATAAGATTAAATGGAAGATGCATTTTCATGAAAAGTGATGTTTTGTTAATCTGAAGTTTGTTGTACAGTTTAATGGAGTTTGTCTGGTGTGACGTCACATATTAAGCAAATAGCTAAGACATGTAAGAGGACAGCATACAATATTTTAATCAAAACTTTGACAAAATTTAATTCGTGATTTGATTATCCAAATCTGCTAAAAACTTTCGCTAAAAGGTTTCTAAACTTGTGTCCCATTGCAGAACTTCTCCTTTTAACTTCAACTATAAAGTTCCCATCTGAATTTCGTATGTATTACTTTCACATTTAATATAGTTGCTTACACCAACGCGTGTTTCGTTTATAATTGATTTTAATATCATTTCCGGGCAATGGTGACAAAATGGCATGATAAAGTTACTCGGGCGAATAATTCGATCCAGCAAATGTGTTGGTGTTCAAATGCAACCAAGAGTGTTTTAACCAGCAAAGTAAACATAACTGATTATTAATGATTACTTCTTGTTTATTTGATACTCCCACTTATTTTTTGTTGAATAGTTTCCAAACAATAAGATTCTTGGCAATATTGACAAAAAAACAATTTTACTGCTTTTAAATTGACTGGGGCGAATAATCGAATGTTTGTACAAGATTTCTAGAAGTGTCTTGCAAAGAAATTGATCAAGGTTTCCTTTTTTTGTTAATACAGCACTCCCTCTCGTTTTCTTTTGAATGGTCTCCAAATAATAAGCTATACAGATCTTGGCAAATGCCACAATGGTGAGAAATACAAAACCCAAGTAACTCGGGTGTATAACTTGGTTCCAGACAATATTTTGGTGTTCAGAATGCATACATAATTTTTTCGTCAAGCTCTATTCGAGCTGCGATGCCATATAGTCTGATGTCTGATCCCATTGTTAATCTATTATAACTTCATATTCAACTATAGGGTGCATGCATTATTCGTGTTTATTGTACCGTTTGGCCACCCATGTGATACTCCCTATTGGAATTCACTGATTTGTGAAAATTACGTGTGGGTTAGGCTCGGGTGGGTTTCGCGCAATATAATTATGCACCAAAGCAGCACATAAGGTACAGATCTAGATCTGCTATATGAACGGAACACAAACTATTCTAGACGACATTTTGTTTAGTACAGTTACTTCCAAAGTAGCGGACTAAGTTTACGAAATATTGTATCGATTTTTAAAGATTGCCGTGGCAAATTGATGTTTGCCAAAATGGTGAAGTTGATAATCGCTTTCCTATTTTTGGCGGCAGTGACAGGAACGCAGTCTAGACCGGTAAGTTTTGTATACCTAATTATTAGACTAAATTTTAAAACGAAAGGAAGGTAATAATGCATGTAAATCTAGTATGCAGTGTTTACGTAAAGACACCACATTTTAAAATTAATTATTCAGAAACATCCTACCAGTAAACATTGCTACTTAAATATTACTATCAATGTGTGTAAAAGCAACAGCTTACAAACTAATTTAAGAAACTGTGAAATTGACATGCAATAACATCTTGCAGAAAGTTTGACAAGACCGCTTTGTAAAAGCAAATAAGGTAACTATGAAAGACTCCAAGATTAGAAAATTTAATTTTAAATTTCTTCACTGCCGAATTGCAACAAATCGTATCCTTTATAGTTTGTACAAATTGGTGTTTAACGCTCTTCAGAATATAATACAAAGCCGTACACAGTTGCTTTTCCATTCTAAAAATTCATAAATCTATGGGAAACTACACTATTTCAGTTTAGTTTTGTCAATTGAATTGCGCAAGAAGGTGGAACAACACTATCCGCCTCGATCACTGCCCCAATGGTGAAACAGGGATGAAATAAAGCACTCAATTCATTTTTGAGACAGACTACCCTACGTATCTAGATCCTTCTATTTTCGAACTTTTCTCTCAGTTTAACGCACTGGGTAGCTTTTCGAAGTCTCAAGGGTGGAATAAACGTACAATCACTCATATCAATTCGTTTTCCAAATAATTATATTTGTTGGTTTAGAAAGGGAAGGGCTCATAGTCACTTTTGTTTTAAATTCTGAGATAATCATGTTTAAAGTTTAAACGCCATAATGTAGCTATCTCAAATGTAGCTATCTCGTATATTTTATGAATATTTCCCAAAATAGGCAACATTATTAACTGAAAATGTCGCATGGCGTAAGGGAGACTCCTATGTGTATAATAACTCAATTTAAACAAATGTCGACTTAACGCCCTTCTCACTCTCACCTTATTGATTACTTTATCAATTACATGGAGATGTTGTGGCTCGATCGGATGGTCGCGGATCTGCTGATTACGGGGGTTGAAATTTGCGATTTGTTAATTTGATGCTACCACAATATTCATGACGATTCTATTCTTTATTTCTATCACGCTTCACTTTGATTCGGAAATTATGTCATAAAGTCTTATTTTTAAACTTTGACAATGTTCATGTACCCATTTCAGAGCCATAATGTATAGAATTATGATTTCCAATTATACATTAATTTCACACATCGGTGAATACAGAAACACAATTCACTATGTTTATATGTATATTTCTAGAAAAAATATGTAGATGAAAATAACCTAAGCATATCGTAACAGACTTGTACACATAGTGTTAATATAATTGATAAAATAATATCAAGTTTGGAGAAGCGATATATATGCTTTCCCTCAGTAAGATGAGGATTAGTATTACTTTATGAAAACAATATGTTTATGTGAAATATAATATGTAATTTTACTAAATGAAAAGCATCAAAAGACCTAATGAAAACTTGAAATGAACATTTATATACTTTTTAAATTTTCTTTAAACATAATCCTTAGTTCATCATGGTTGATATTGGGTTGTTTTTGGCACATGTTTCATAATTTTAATCCATTTTGATATAAAAAATTAAAATAATAATAATAATATGTTATCCCGTCTCCCCTATTTCTCCCTTTTCTCACCCCTCACTCCCTCCATCTTTCTCTCTTCGTCTCTTTATCTATATCTTCGCTATCTATCTATCTATATCTATTTTCTCTCACACACTCTCTTCTACTCAATCAAACTTTAGCTTGAGTTAGACGAGGCGGAACTGGATCTCCTGGCCAGGGAACTAATGCATGACAAGGAATTAGTTGATTGGTTGCTCAACTATGAGGAGAAAGCAGCCGAACAAACAACCACAGCAACGCTACCGCCAGCTACTACAACGCTCCCACCAACCACGACAACCCTACCACCAACAACGACCCTAGCACCAACCACAACAACACAACCACCAACCACTACAACACAACCACCAACTACTACAACGCAACCACCAACCACGACGAACTTACCACCCACCACAACGACATTGGCACCATCAACAACTGTCGAGGAAGACCAACAAGGGGGAGGTCTCTCTGAATTTAGCTTCACGGAGCTCTGCAATCTCTTCAACGCCCTCTTTGTGTCGAACAGAGATTTGTTCAAGCGGGAAAACAGTTTGGCGGTGTACAAGATCTACCTGGTGTGCCAGCTACCCGAGCCGGGTGCGGGGCCCACTGAGGACGACCTAGCTGCCCAGCTGGCGGCGGACTTCACCAGCCAGCAGCTGCTGAAAGACGCTCTGGGGAGCTCAAAGGGTTCTGGTAGACCTGCCCCTGCCGCTGCCGCTGGCTCTGACTCTGACTCTGATGAAGAGGATGATGACGAGGTGCCACCCGTCGCTGCGGGGGAGCAACAAGAGGGACAAGGGGACGTCGCACCCGAGTCTTCGTCTGCGGACAAGTGGAAGGTCTTGGCAGGAGCTCTCAATCAGGCACAAGAGGAAGAGGAAGCAGAGAGCAACCCACAGCCTGCAGGTGGGTTATCTTATTTCTAAATCCAATAAAGTGCAGCTTCGATAAGTTTTTCCAGTTTTTGATGGTTTGGTTATGATACTTTAATTATCTAAGCGGTCATAATATTGTAAATGGGCCAAATGGCTTCGAGATAATATCAAATCTATTAAGAAAAACCTTTAGAATATAATTTCAATACTTGAAAACTAAAATTAAATGTGTCCGGAACTAAATGGAAAAGAAGGAAATCTATGCTGTATCCTAACCGCTCAATTGTAATTGGCCTCCCAATTAGCTTTTGATGGAGGAATTCTATTCAATTAAATTATATTGCAAAAGCGCTCTCGTACTGTATCACTTTGCATTTGTGCTCATCACTCGGCCATATAACGTCCATTTAACTTGAAATTTTCACACAACACCCAGTGGACATATCGTATAACAACAGTATTGTATCAACCACTCATCACTGTTTGCACATGTCAACAAACTTACTAGATCCCTTTACTTCTCAGTGATGTTTCATAATTGTAAAGTGATGCCGGGGGGCAATGGGGGAGGGGTGACTTGTAGGTGCCCCAATAGTGTAGTATACACAAAAACAAAAAGAAAACAAGAACATCCTTTAAAAAATAAATACTATGCCCTTAATAATTAGCGTGCCCCGCCCACTTCGCTACTATTTTCTCTTTTCATATTAATCGTTCGGGCATTACATTACATTATTTATGGTACGTGCAGATTAAACAAGTTGTTGGCAAATGCAATATGGTCGACTATATCTCTGAATTAAATCATCCATACACTGTTGTGCTATAATAGCCTAGGAACAATTGCCCACCATACGCCCACCTAGTTTGCAAATAACACAACTGATAACACATTATACTTATATACATGAAGTAACATTTAATACATTTGGATCACAGTACAAATATTGATATTGACTTATACTTTGGCTTCATGTTCCCACTTCGAAATAAATATACCCCCTCTTCTACCTCGATCCACCCCAGTTTGTTCCTTTCGGTATATTACGCCTGAATTAATGAATCACGCTGGGCTCGATATGCGTCATTTCGATAGATGGCCCTAACACAAATGACAAAAGAAATCTCACAATTTCTCAGCAGCAGAAATCATCACCGTGACTACAATATAAAGTTTTTTTTTTTTTAAGTTAGCGTTTCAAATTGTTGATTCTTGAGTCTAAGGCCCGGCGCAGACAGAGCCGACTCGACCCGATCCGACTGGTTTACAGTCAGGCTAGAGTCAGTTTCGCTCAATCGGAGCCGATCCAACATATTAAATCGGCCTCGAATGACCTCCGACTGGCTATTGACTGGCAAAACCGTCCTGAGGCAACATATACCTGAGTTAATCAGGCTAAAGATTAGTCGGTTCGGGTTGAGTCGGCTCTGTCTGCGCCGGGCTTTAAGCCCTCTGCAGACAGAGCCGACTCGACCCGATCCGACTGGTTTCAATTAGGCTAGAGGTGGGCCCGGTCAGTCGGATCCGTTTCATCGTGTTGAATCGGCCCCAACTGGCATCCGACCGTCTCTAGACTCGCAAAATGTGTGTCGCGAGGCACTGAAAACTGAGCCGATCCGAATGAAAACCAGTCGAATCGGGTCGAGTCGGCTCTGTCTGCAGAGGGCTTTAATATAAATTCATATTTGTTTTCCAAGTTTGTAATATTCCAGAAAAATAATGTTGGTTTATTTATAGTAACAGGTATCATTTGTATTTCTTCTTCTTCTTTTTTCTTCTTCCTCTTCCTCGTCCTCTTCCTCTTCCTCTTCTTCTTCCTCCTCTTCAATGAATGCAGGTAACACCGCTGGCGAAAATGGCACAGGTCAAGTTGTGAGAGATAGCCTCAGCTTACTGTCTGACCGGCGCGAAGAGAAGAAGGAGGATCAGCGACTGACCGAGAGGGAGATGTTGGAGCTGGAGCTTAGACTCTTTCACCTTCTTGGGGAGAACCAGTAAAGGATATATATCAGTCACATTTATAAAGTGATCAATTAACTTCATTCATTTTTCTGAAAGTGAAATTTGAGACTTTAATCATATACCAATATCATTGAAAGATTCGTTTGTTCAGATTCATCTGAACTTTCATTAAAATATATAAACAAGTGTTTCTGTTTACTTTGTAAATAGGTAACAATTTGAGATTCCTGAACACTTTTCATTCAATCATAAATTTCTTCAAAACCACGGAAATATTATGCAAAATTAAACCCATTTAATTATTCTGTTACCATTAGACAAACAATAAGGTTCATGGAAACCGGGATAGGTTAGAAGCTGCAAGTGATTTTGGTTGAATTTGACAAAGTTAATGGATCACTTTAATCATGTTAATACTTGAAATTGGAGTTAAAACTCCTAAAAGTTTTAGAGATAGAATTGTACCTAACATTAGAGAATTGGAAAGAATTGATTCAAAACTTTTTAAAACTTCGTGAAATGGCAAAGATGGCAAAGATGGCAGAATGCAAGGGATCTCATTCAGACTCTTGACTTCTAGAGATAATTGGAAATAACCCAAGCATCAATATAGAATTAGAACTTATATTGAATGAAGTACAATAGCTGGATTACGGACAATAGAAAGACGTACCACAAGGCTTCACCGGCAAAACAATAATGGTTTTAATAAATAATTAAAACAAATCCAAATTGTGGTCTATAGCTTTTAAAGTCTCGTAGCCACTCGAAAACTATTATAATTGAAAAAAAAAACCCACTCGTTTGACAAATGTTTTTTTGTTTTCGTTTTTTTTTGTAACCATGATATCTCTCAAAGAGTTGTAATGGTCTTTTATCGTGTATTGTAATTATATTTTACTTATATAATATTGTATTGTGCAAGAGATACATGTTGAATGGTGATTTGCATTTTTAACAAAATAGTTTAGAATCAGAAATAAAAACGTCTCAAATATTTTAACCACGAAATAATTACATGAAATAATACTCATGTCTTTCCTATAAGTTGTTAATGAGAACACATCTCAATGTTGCCCTTGTACCACTCTTATACAGTATATGAAGTAAGGGATATACATTTTCGTGATGAAAGTATGAAAGTAATTGATTTCCAACTTGTAGAATAAGAAATAAAACATTTTAAAGGTGACTTGGTATTATTTTCTTAAAGCATACTTACGCAAATATTCAAGATTTTATATGAATGCCTTATCGCTTCGCAAATCATGGCTGTATTCTTTTTAATTTTCCTTGTATTTAAGTTGTTTTATTGATGTTAAAAAAAAAAATTGCTCATATCATATTCAAAATAAAACGGTTTACATTCGTAAAAACTAATTTGCTAGTATGCACAATTAAATTGATAATTCGCTCATCGAACGGGCGGTTTTAGTTACAATGCACCTCTAACATAGTAAATGTGACTATAGTGAATCTATAATAGGGTAAATAAGACTTATGTACGTACAGGAATACTAATACAATTCATCATACATACTACTAACAATTATCTAGAAATGTTGACTTCATTAAATAATTACTTTTAATTGATTTAGATTATTAGAGTTAATATCAAATTTCTTTTTTTTTCCGTCGACGGTTATACGGGCTATCTCGTTTCATAATCTTTTGAAGCATTATACTTCCATTTGCCAAGGCTCTTCATTTGAATAATTTTAAAAGACTTTCGCATTTCTGTATCACGCTGAGGTTACGATTATTAAATAATTATAAAGTAATACACAGTATTTTGTTTTCTTTCTTTTCATTTGTCTCATATTGTATTGTTCGATCATGCTTATGTGTGATAGTGAATGCTATATTCATACCTGCCTGAAAGTTTATGCACGTAATGTTGTCATGTGTTTTTGTATGTTGCGAGGATGTAATTGTGTTTTTTGCGTGTCAATGCGCGCGAGTGAATATTTTGAACGCATGCATATGATATGTGAACTTTTGAGATGACATTATTTTGTAGGTGTGTGCATCTATAATAACGTGTGTATGTGTATATGTGTGCGTTTGTTTGTTTGTGTGTGTGTGTGCGTGTGTGTGTGTGTGCGTGTGTGCGTGTGTGTGTGTGTGTGTGTGTGCGTGTGTGTGTGTGTGTGTGTGTGTGTGTGTGTGTGGTGTGTGTGTGTGTGTGTGTTTTCACGCCGGCATTCTTGTGGGGTCTCGTGTGGGTACAATTATATACTTGTGGGGTATTTTTTCCTTGTGGGGAATAAATCATATACCCCACTAAAGAATAGCCTTAAATCGGCGTATTTAGCTTCAAATAGTTATGTGACAAAATCTTGTGACTGCCCAGCTAGCCACCTGACGTCGTGCCAACGTTGGGCCGATGTCATTTTCGTTGTAAGGGGACGTTGGGCCAACATGCGACATGCGACGTCGCCGAGACGTTAAAATGTCCGCCAGCCCAACATCAGCTCGGCGTCTTTTTTTTAATGCTGGCCCAGCGTCATTTAGCGATTTCGGCCCAACATCAATTATTGACAATGGCCCAATGTCAGTTCTAACGTAGGCCCAACATCGATTCCTGACATAGGACAGATATCAAATTCTGATGTGGGCTCGACGTTAAAATGTCCGCCAGCCCAACATCGTCACTACGTCATTTTGTGATATTGGCATAACGTCAATTTCCGACAATGGCCCAACATCAACTCATGACATTGGACCAACATAACATTATGATGTCGGCTCGCGGTTAAAATGTCCGCTAGCCCAACATTGTCACGACATCATTCTGTGATGTTGAGCCAATGTCAATTCCCGACAATGGCCCAACACCGAATCCAGACATAGGACAGATATCAAATTCTGATGTGGGCTCGACGTCAAAATGTCCGCCAGCCCAACATCGTCACTACGTCATTTTGTGATATTGGCATAACGTCAATTTCCGACAATGGCCCAACATCAACTCATGACATTGGACCAACATAATATTATGATATCGGCTCGAGGTTAAAATGTCCGCTAGCCCAACATTGTCACGACATCATTCTGTGATGTTGGTCCAACGTCAATTTCCGCCAATGGCCCAATATCAAATCCTGACGTTGGGCCAACATCAAATTCTGACGTTGGCCGGACATTAAAATGTCCGCCAGCCCGACATTAGCCCAACGTTATTTTTTATTGTGGGCCCAACATCAAATCTTGACGTTGGCCCAACATCAAATCTTGACGTTCGCCCGACGTTTGAATGTCCACTAACCCAACATTGGACCAGCATCAACATTTGACAATGGCCCAATGTCAAATGGCCAACGTAGGACCAACATCAAAAACGTAAAAAGAAATTGGAAAATATGCATAGATTCCACGTCAGATCCATGCATTTTGTTTAACCTTTACACACATTCATTCATAAATAAATCATAATTCTATAAATATCCTATTCCTATCCTATTCCTATATCTATTGCCTACTCCTAAACCTATCATCCTATCGTCCTACAAACATAGGTCGCAATCGGTATACTATATATACACCTCTTCTGAGCATGTATGTTTTGTAATAGTTAGTATTTGTAGAGCGTTGAATCGGAAATAATCCACCTTAAAATCATATTCATAACACTATTTAAGGTGTTATTTATATTCTTATATATCCTTCTAAATTATATACAGCAGCAAGGACATGACAAAAGTATATTTTTTAATATAAATAATTCAAAAAATCGAAAATTTTAATTTCACTTACGATCGCTTATAATCGATCATGAAATTCCCGATAGCAATACTTCTTTTTTGTTTTACTTTTGAATTACTAATGTTTGTAATCGATTAAACGAAATTCAATTCAGTATAGATTCTCAAAGCAAGTTAACAAAAATATAAGTACCCAGCTAGCTAAATGACGTCGGACCGGTGTCGACAGGTCGTCGGCAAGATCGCGGTCGGCAAACAGACATCGCGCCAACATTACGCCAACGTCGAATTTAAGTTGGAGGTTTTGGAAATGAAATAAGTCGGAAAATGGTTGTAGTTGAATGTCGTGCGATGTCATTAAGCTGACGAAATAAATACGTCTCAAATAAAACGTCCCGCTAAAATCGCACCAATGCCGAAACTGGTACCAATTTAAGAGCTCGATAGAGGGTTGTAATATTAATGTTGGGCCGATGTCAATAAACCAACATGAATATGACATCTCAAATATGACGTTGGGCCAATGTTGTACCAATGTCGGAACATTGGTTTAAGAGGTCGGTAAATGGTTGAATGTGGAATTGATGTCGGACGGATGTTATTAATTGTACATCAATATGGCATCACAAATATGACGTCAAGCCGATGTCGCGCCGATGTCAGAATTGGCAGCAATGACACAAGTCGGCAAATAGTCATGACATCGATGTTCAGCCGATGTCAATATTCTGACATGAATAATGTCGTCTCCAATATGACGTCAGGATAATTTCGCGCCGATGTTGGAACTGGTAACAATCAAAGAGGTCGGTAAATGGTTGTAACATTGACGTCGGACCAATTTTTTTTTTATTGGATATCCATATGACATCTCAATTATGACGCCAAAGCGATATCCTGCCGATGTCATAAATGGCACCAATGAAACTAATCATTAAATAGTCATTGAATGGATGTTGTGCCGAAGTCAATAATTCCACATTAATACAATTAATAGCAATTTAAGAGGTCGGTACATGGTTGTGAAATTGATGTCGGGCCAATGTTTTTAATTAGACCTCAATATGATATCTCAAGTATGACGTCACACCGATATCTTGCCGATGAAAAAATTGGCAGCAATAAAACAAGTAGGCAAATGGTCATCAAATCGATGTTGCGCCCATGTCAATACTGCGACATGAATATGAGACCCCAAATGTGATGTCGGTCCGATATTGTGCCGATGTTTAGTTTGATGTCAGCCCGATGTAATTTATTAGACATCTATACTATGACGGCAACCATGCATATATTACGTCGAAGACAGAACCTTCAGCAACGGAACAAGTCGGCAAATGGTAACATTAATGTCCTGTCATTAATCCGTCATAAATATGACATCTAAAATATGGCGTCGGTTCGACAGTGTGCCGGTGATAGAGCTGGTAGCAATTTAAGAGGTCGTTATAATAAATGGTTGTAAATTTGATGTCGGGCCGATGTAATTAATTTGACATCTGAAATATGACGTCAAACCGTTATCCTGTCGATGTCAAAACCGTTATCAATGGAACAAGTCGGCAAATGGTCATTAAATGAATGTCGTGGCCATGTCATTAATCTGACATGAATAAGAGATCTCAAATATTTACGTCGGGCTAATATCGCGCCGATGTTGGAACTGGTAGCAAATTTAGAGGTTGGTGAAAGATTGTAAAATTGATGTTGGGCTTATGTTATAAAATATACAAAAATATGACAGCTCAAATATGACGTTGGGTCAATGGTGTACCGATGTCGGAACTGGCGACCATGATATGGCTATGGCGTCATCATTGAGATGTCATATTCATGTCTAATCACTGACGTCGCCACAACATCAATTTAATGAACATTTGCCGAGTTGTGTCATTGCTGCAAGTTCTTACATCGGCTTGATATCATATTAAAGAGGTCACATTGATGTCTAATTAATAACATCGGACCGACATAAATTTTACTACCATTTACCGACCTCCTAAATTGCTATCATTTCCGACACGGCGCGATATTAGTATGACGTCACATTGCACATCTCATATTCATGTTGGATTATTGACATCGGCTCAACATCAACTTAATGACTATAAACCGATTTGATTCATTGTTGCCCATTCTGACATCGGCAGGATTTCGGTTCGACGTCAAAATTGATATGTCATATTTTTGTCTCCTTAATAACATAGACTCGACATCAATTTCACAACCATTTACCGACCTCTCTAATTTCTACCAGTTCCAACATCGGCGCGAAATTAGCCCGACGTCATTTATGAGATGTCATATTCATGTAGGACTATTGACATCGGCGCAACATCAATTGTATGACCATTTGTCATATTTACAGAACTCTTAAATTGCTAACAAGTTCTAACATCGGCACAATATCGGACCGACATCATATTTGGGGTCTCATATTTATATCGGAGTAATGACATTGGCTCGACATAAATTTTACAACCTGTTTCCTACCTTCCATATTGCTACCAGTTCCGATATTCATGATATTCGCCCGACGGCATATTTGACATGTCATATTCATGTTGGAGTATTCACATTGGTGCAACATCGATTCGATGACCATTTGCCGACTTGTTTTATTGCTGCTAATTCTGACATCGGCAGGATATCAGTGTGACGTCATAATTGAAATGTCATATTGAGGTTCAATTAATAACGTTGGGCTAATGTCGGGGTGACGGACATTTTAATGTCGGGCCAACGTCAGGATTTGATGTTGGCCCTTTGTTGGGTAACTGACATTGGGCCAACATCACAAAATGACATTGGGCCAATGTTGGGCTGGCGGACATTTTAACGTCGAGCCCACATGAGAATTTTATATCTCTCCTATGTCAGGATTCGGTGTTGGGCCATTGTCGGAAATTGACATTGGCTTAACATCACAGAATGATGTTGTGACACTGTTTGGCTAGTGGACATTTTAACCTCGAGCCGACATCATAATGTTATGTTGGGCGAATGTCATGAGTTGATGTTGGGCCATTGTCAGAAATTGACGTTAGGCCAATATCACAAAATTACGTGGTAACGATGTTGGGCTGGCGGACATTTTAACGTCGAACCCACATCAGAATTTGATATCTGTCCTATGTCAGGATTCGGTGTTGGGCCATTGTCGGAAACTGACATTTGCCCGACATCACAGAATGATGTCGTGACAACGTGGGGTTAGCGGTCATTTTAACCTCCAGCCGACATCATAATGTTATGTTGGTCCAAATGTCATGAGTTGATGTTGGGCCATTGTCGGAAATTGACGTTATGCCAATATCACAAAATGACGTAGAGACGATGTTGGGCTGGCGGACATTTTAACGTCGAGCCCACATCAGAATTTGATATCTGTCCTATGTCAGGATTCGGTGTTGGGCCATTGTCGGAAACTGACATTTTCCCGACATCATAAAATGATGTTGGGACAATGTTGGGCTGGCGGATATTTTAACCTCGGGCCAACGTCAGAATTTGATGTTCTCTCAACGTCAGGAATCGAGGTTGGGCATACGTTAGAACTGACATTGGGCCATTGTCAATAATTGATGTTGGGCAAAATGACGTTGGGTCAGCATTAAAAAAAACGCCGCGCTGATGTTGGGCTGGCGGACATGTTTACGTCGCGGTAACGTCGCATGTTTAATGTAGGCCCAAGGTCCTCTTACAACGAATTTTACATCGGCCCAACGTTGGCACAATGTCAGGTGGCTAACATGGTTATTCCGTTGTGCTTCCTAAGAATTAGAGGAATGTGAGTATACAGGTATTGTTAAAAGTGCCTAATTAACAGACAAATCTCAACTTTTTGTCAAACTTTGAATCCCTCCGATACGAGTTCGGCTTAGAATGATAGGTACACCATGCATCCATAATAAGTCGTCATTTATGAGATGTCATATTCATATCGGACTATTGACATTGGGGCAACATCAATTTAATGACCATTTGCCGAGTTGTTTCATAGCTGCCAGAGGCTGACATCGGCAGGATATCGCTATGGCGTCATCATTGAGATGTCATATTCATGTCTAATCATTGACGTCGGCCCAACATCAATTTTACAACCATTTACCGACCTCCTCAATTGCTATCAGTTCCAACATCGGCGCGATATTAGCCCGACGTCATTCATGAGATGTAATATTCATGTCGGACTATTGACATCAACGCAACATCTATTTTATGACCATTTGCCGAGTTGTTTCATTGCTGAATGTTCTTACATCGGCGTGATATCGGCCTGTCGTCATATTGTAGATATCATATTGATGTTCAATTATAACATTGTCCCGACATTACTTTCACAACCATTCACCGTCCTCTTATAATGATACCAGTTCCAACATCGGCGCGATATAAGGTCGACGTCAAATTGAAGATGTCATATTCATGTCGGACTATTGACATCGATGCAATATCAATTTGCTGACCATTTGCCGAGTGGTTTCAATGCTGAATTATGTTCTTACGTCGGCGGGATATCGGTCTGACATCATATTGTTGATATCATATTGATGTTCAATTAATAACATTGTCCCGACATTACTTTCACAACCATTAAGCGACCTCTTAAATTGATACCACTTCCAGCATCGGCGCGATATTAGCCCGACGTCATGTATGAGATGTCATATTAATGTCGGACCATTGGCATTGGCGCAACATAAATTGTATGACCATTTGCCTACTTGTTTCATAGCTGCCAGAGGTTGACATCGGCAGAATATCGTTATGGCGTCATCATTGAGATGTCATATTTATGTCGCATCGATTTTTATTGGGCCATTTGCGGAAATTGATGTTGGGCCAACATCATAGAATGATGTCGTGACAATATTGGGCTAGCGGATATTTTAACCTCGAGCAGACATCATAATGTTATGTAGATCCAATGTCATGAGATGATGTTGGGCCATTGCCGGAAAGTGACGTTATGCCAATATATCACAAAAATGACGTAGTGACGATGTTGGGCTGGCGGACATTTTAACCTCGAGCCAACCGCGATAAGCCGACATCCGGCCAACAACTTATGACATCGGCACGACGTCAGGTGGCTAGCTGGGTGAGCCCCATAAGTGATACTTGAGGAAATGTTTTTTTTCTAGACACACCCCTACCCTCCCATGCACTCAGAAGGTTGCCTTTTTTCGTTGCAAAGATTTTGTGGGGGAAAAAACAGTTTGTAGCAGCACTCATTCAGCCTGTAGTAGCACGAGTACCCCACAAGTCGGGTGCCCACAAGTATGCCCGGGTAAATATGTGTATGTGTGTGTGTGTGTGTGTGTGTGTGTGTGTGTGTGTGTGTGTGGTGTGGGGGGGGGGGGGGAGAATTTTTCGAGGCCGAGACCAAGAACCCCCCCCCCCCCCCCCCCCCGGCTACGCATATGAATGTAACTAAAATAAGAATAAAGGTAATGGTATATTAACTCTAAAATTAGTTCAGCCATTTCCCTAATCATGAGATCGACCATACATGCCATACCTATACATGCACTATATTTAGACATTACAAGAACCAAAAGTTAACAACGTATTCAGTGCGTCATGGTAAACCATTGTTTACAAGGCGTTATCATGGTTATCATGATAACCGAAGGTCGTGCAAACACTTAAAGCCATACTTGAACACCGCCCATAACTGTATTTAAAGTTTCAACACGAACTAATTGAATCTGTAATTATTTGTATTGTAATTTCAGTTTTACATTATTTTCAGTATTACATTGTAAACAAGGCGTTGTCATATCGACACAAGATCGCATACATAAATACAGGAAGCCACATTTGATTGCAAACACCATGCCCATGTAAGGTTGCTACACTAGACATTGATTGAATCTGCTCAGAGTTGGACCGCTTCCTCAACATTCTTGTCTCTTTGTCTCATAACAGGTAATGTATACCATTTCTACATGATTATCTTAGAAAGCATCAGTGATTTATGCATCTCCTAGTTATTTCCTTATTTAATTTACGTTAAAACATGTGTAACCATTATTATGGTTATTGTTAGTATTATGCATACTCCTGGTAGGATGATGGTATTATTGTCATTACTGTAACTATTTTCAGTATATGGGCAATTCCATTCCATATTTGATTTTTCTCAAATCCTGGTTCTTTTTAAAGCTATATTATCTCAGGAATCACAATGAAATAGAGAGAGCTTTAATGTCCCGCCTTTAAATCACACTGTCGTGTCCTCATTACTGAGATACAGAACTATACATGAAATGGCACATGTGGGACTACACATGCTTTAAACACGGTTTTATAGGATTTTAAAGAAAAGTATAATTTTGTTTTCATTTTTTTCTTTTGGATACTGTAAAACACTTCATATTACACCAACCAGTGTCTCCTCTATGAATTTGAAATGCATATTCATGCTAAAAACATCATTTTAATTCGGACGGACAAACTGTAACATTACTAACCGTAATTACGTTACTAACCGGGTTTTTGTTGTTTCTACTAAAACCCAAAATACATATATATTTCATTGATTTTGATACATCAGACCATTTGCCAAGTCACTGTCAATGGTGTAATGATAACAATTTATTTCAGATGACTCCTGTTTACGAGAAATATTTTTCACAAGGACTCATGTTTTTTTTTTTTTTCCATGTCCTTTTTTGTAACGTTACTAACCGACTATAAAAGTTGCCATGGCGACACAAATATTATTTTAATTGTGTCCATCTTTTTTTGTATTATAGACCTAGGGTAGGTGATCATGTTGTAACATGATTGTGACTAGAAATGAATTGATGGTGGTGTTACAGTAGAATATTATATGAAAATATGCTATAAATGTAACGTTACTAACCGTGGAATTGCCCATATAGTCTTCATTGTTATGGTGACGTTTCATTACTGATCATTATGACTATTATTACAATCACAACACACACCCCAACAGCAGATATTGGATCATTAAAACCGTTATATGAGTAGCAGTGTTGTAAGTATCAAGGCCGGGTTTAGCAGTATTGTAATTTGTATTTGTTCTGTTTTTTTCACGATTATTTTGCGACACTAGGAATTCATTGAATACGGTATGCTGTTTTTTATGTTTTTGTTGTTGTTGTTGTTGTTTTTTTTTTTTACACCGATCGGTGTTTTTAATAAGGACACGAACATTTTCATCCATTAGTATGATGATTAGTATGATGATTAGTATGATGATTAGTATGATGATTAGTATGATGATTAGTATGATGATTAGTATGATGATTAGTATGATGATTAGTATGATGATTAGTATGATGATTAGTATGATGATCAGTATGATGTATAATGATTAGTATGATGATTAGTACGATGATTAGTATGACGATTAGTATAATGATTAGTATGATGATTAGTATGATGATTAGTATGATGATTAGTATGATGATTAGTATGATGATTAGTATAATGATTAGTATGATGATTAGTATGAGGATTAGTATGATGATTAGTATGACGATTAGTATAATGATTAGTATGATGATTAGTATGATGATTAGTATGATGTATAATGATTAGTATGATGATTAGTACGATGATTAGTATGATGATTAGTATGATGATTAGTATGATGATTAGTATAATGATTAGTATAATGATTAGTATAATGATTAGTATGATGATTAGTACGATGATTAGTATGATGATTAGTATGATGATTAGTATGATGATTAGTATGAGGATTAGTATGATGATTAGTATGACGATTAGTATAATGATTAGTATGATGATTAGTATGATGATTAGTATGATGTATAATGATTAGTATGATGATTAGTACGATGATTAGTATGATGATTAGTATGATGATTAGTACGATGATTAGTATGATGATTAGTATGATGATTAGTATGATGATCAGTATGATGTATAATGATTAGTATAATGATTAGTATAATGATTAGTATGATGATTAGTATGATGATTAGTACGATGATTAGTATGATGATTAGTATGATGATTAGTATGATGATTAGTATAATGATTAGTATAATGATTAGTATAATGATTAGTATGATGATTAGTATGATGATTAGTACGATGATTAGTATGATGATTAGTATGATGATTAGTATGATGATTAGTATGATGATCAGTATGATGTATAATGATTAGTATAATGATTAGTATAATGATTAGTATGATGATTAGTATGATGATTAGTACGATGATTAGTATGATGATTAGTATGATGATTAGTATGATGATTAGTATGATGATTAGTATGACGATTAGTATGACGATTACTATGACGATTAGTATGACGATTAGTATGACGATTAGTATGATGATTACTATGATGATTAGTATGATGATTAGTATGATGATTAGTATAATGATTAGTATGATGATTAGTATGATGATTAGTATAATGATTAGTATGATGATTAGTATGATGATTAGTATGATGATTAGTATGATGATTAGTATGATGATTAGTATAATGATTAGTATGATGATTAGTATGATGATTAGTATGATGATTAGTATAATGATTAGTATGATGATTAGTATGATGATTAGTATGATGATTAGTATGATGATTAGTATGATGATTAGTATGATGATTAGTATGATGATTAGTATGATGATTAGTATAATGATTAGTATGGTGATTAGTATGATGATTAGTATAATGATTAGTATGATGATTAGTATGATGATTAGTATGATGTATAATGATTAGTATGATGATTAGTACGATGATTAGTATGATGATTAGTATGATGATTAGTATGATGATTAGTATAATGATTAGTATAATGATTAGTATAATGATTAGTATAATGATTAGTATAATGATTAGTATGATGATTAGTATGATGATTAGTATGACGATTAGTATGACGATTACTATGACGATTAGTATGACGATTAGTATGACGATTAGTATGATGATTACTATGACTATGTATCATTAACTGTCTTTAATGGGTACTTGGCAGCAATGTATTACTTTAAAATGCTCGAACGATTTAGTAAGGCTGCTCGGCTGAAGTCAAAGTAATTATGAATCGAACATATATCAAAAATACAATCCCGCACATTGCCTTCATTATGGCTAATGTAATCACTCTCATCATTAAGAGCATCATCATGTTAAGTACAATTATTATCCTTATTATAAGTCTGTTGCACGTAATATGGAGCTATAGCTACTGTCAACAAAATATCTACCAAATCTACACTTCCGAATCGTTGTCGTCATTATGACTAATTATATAATATTGCCATGATTACTCATTTGATTTACCATAATTTTTGTGGCAGACCGAATAGAAATATGACCTCCGTCAACCAAATCACGCCCCAACCCTTCCCACCCAGCCACAGCCTCGTGGTCCAGCACACGCAGTCGCAACCGCCGAGGGCAGTTGCAAAAGCATTTCTGGTATGTACAAACAACAACACCAACAAAGCCTACCACTACCATCACCACCACCGCCGCCACCACCACCTCCACCACCATGCACTACCACCACTACCACAGCCATCACCAATGCATTACCACCATAAACTTCCATCACCAACACCACCACCACCAACACCAACACTACCACCACCACCAACACTCTACTACCACCACCACCAACACTCTACCACCACCACCACCATCACCACCACCATCACCACCACCAACACCACCACCACCATCACCACCACCACCACCACCACCACCACCACCACAACCACCACCACCACCACCCCCACCACCACCACCACACCACCACCACCACCACCACCACCACCATATTCGTGTAAATTCAGGCGAAATCCTGTGATATTTGGGCGAAATCATGTCAAATTCGGCTAAACTCATTATATTCGGGCATAATCGGACGAAATCGTGATATTCTCAAGATATCGTTATCAGGCATCACGGTCAGTGATGACCTTTGCTTGTGACATAGCCCCGATACACAACTTCTATTAGTAGTACTTCAATATTATTACACATTTGGGATCAAATGAAATTCGATGTAATACAGCACTCTGTTTATTTCCCGTGAACTTGGAGGGGGGGGGGGGGGGGGGCTAAAATATTATTCCCGAAGAATGTGCATTCCCGACTTAAAAAAAAAAAAAAAAGGTCCTCGCCTTTTTGATGCTCGAACAATGATATGTTTTGTTGGCTTAGTCCGAAAAACAGGATGACTTTGCCAATTTAACATGAGATTGTCCGAATATGATATGGTTTGCACGAATATATATATGGTTTTGCACACATATGGCTGTTTTCAAAACTCTAGGGGGCTGCAGCCCCGCAGCCCCCCTCCCGCCTCCTACGCCTATATCTGTGAACCGTGTTTGATACGATGCGATACGTACTTGACCATTTGCGCAAATCTGTAGAATTGATTAACACAACCATGTTCTTTCTATTTCTCTTTAGGCCACTGGCATTGTGCATATGGTGAACGGCTCGATACTGCTAGGTCTCGGGGTTTGCTCCTTCTTCTGGCCAAGCATCTTCACTATCATCGCTATGCCCGTCTGGGGCTCTATCGTTGTAAGTCGTTGTATTCATTTATATTTATTGCAATCTTCTACCAAATAATATTATAACGAAATATAACGAAAATATAACGAAAAATATAACGAAATTATGGCATTTTTAAAATTCCCGTGTGACTCGATCTGCTTGTTTTGTTTCTTGGTCCAGGCTCTTTCCTATCATCGATTTATCGGTACTTGTTGACATTATTGTACGAGTATAACCTAAACTAGAATTCAGCAAAATGATTACGTTTGTTTTAATCGTTTCCTGTCAGTATTAACTCTTGTAACTTTTGCCAAAACATGTATACGTCATCGCGTTTGGTTCCCAAGGGTAATGAATTGATTTATTAAGCATTGTTTTTTTTCTTTCATTCTAGATTTATTCGGAGTACTAGTATTACTTTATTTTAATGAATATGTTACGTTTTTTCATATCACCGTTGCAGAAAGACTTGCAATCGATTGTGAAAGCAAAATGACAGTATTGGGAAACGCCCCACACAAAAAAAATGAAATTTTTTTTATACCGCGCGCAGCCCACTATATGCATCCATTCCACTATCGCTACAGGCCCACTAAACGCGCAATGCCCTCTGATCGCGCTACCCGGAAAAAGGTTGTTTGCCACCTTCCACGAAGATTACGTACGTGCGTACTATACGCGCGCGCGGGCCGAGAATGAACGCGCGGTGCGGGAGAAACCAGCATACGAACAACGCTAAGGCAGTTAGCTAGTGAGGCCTCGGTGGAACGGTTACAGCTCGTTATTCCGAAAGTTCTTTATTCCAAAGGCTCGGTTATTCCGGAGGTTCGTTTCTCTGAAATTGAAATGGGGTTCGTTAATCCGAAAATGAAATGAGGTTCGTTTATCCGAAAATAAAATGAGGTTCGTTAATCCGAAAGGTTCAATACGGGTTCAATTTTCGGATTAACGAACCCTATTGCATTTGCGGACTAACGAACCTCATTTCATTTTCGGATTAACGAAGCCCATTTCATTTTTGGATTAACGAACCTTCGGAATATCGAACCCGATTTCATTTTTGGATTAACGAAATTCAGGTATACGAAACGTGTGTGTTCGGAATAACGAACCATAGGAATAACGAACCGCACCCGGGTGGAACAAGCTGTGAACTCTTCGCCCAATCTAATCGGCGGTCCATGGAATTTCCTTATATTTTCAAATTGTACAATGTTATGGGTAATATTTTATCACATAGTATACTATGTCAACCATGTTGATCAATTTGTTTGGCCTAATACCCGAGTCACACCGCAAGACCGAACCCAGACCGACACGAGACCGAATAATTCGGGGACGTTGCGGGGACATTCGGGGTGCTAGCGGTTTGGTGTCGAAGTGGTATCGGAATTGTCGGTCTCTTGTCGAGGTCCAGTTCGGACTCCGAATTTGTCGGAGTGGGTTCTTTCGAGCGTGCTTGAAAGAACCCACTCCGACAAATTATCGGGGTGCTTGCGGGGACGTGTCGGAGTCGTGTCGGGGACGGTTCGGGGAATGCGGGGAGGATTCGGAGTGGATTCCATCTGGTGTCGGGGTAAAAATTCGGACTGGGTTCGGTTCTGATGCCATTTGGATTCGGCCGAACTGAAACCGCAAGAAAAAAAGAATGGAAATGTTGTACCCAAATGATGCCCGCAACTACACCGATTCCAAACCGAATCAAGACCGAATAGCCCTTGAGCGATTCGATGTTTACTAACTTGAGCACATCAGGTATTTGGAAGAGGGTCGATATCTTGGGCATATTTACCTATAATTTTTTTCTGGAAAAAAATCCTCTATTGTTTTGAGCCGTGCTATGAATATAATTAGAGTCAAGAAATTTGTTTAGACAAGAACTAAAAGCAATAATATGTATCAACCATGCACAAACTTTCGACAACAGTATATATCTATACATTATTTGTAAGAGGCATGTTAGAGAGTCGATAATTGTGGGGGTGACACACGCTCACACACACACTTTTTTTTTTAAATGACACACACTCGCGCACGCACACACACACACACACACACACACACACACACACACACACACACACACACACACACACACACACACACACACACACACACACACACACACACACACACACACACACACACACACACACACATACACACATACGCTCACACACACGAACACGTACTAAAGATGCACTAATCAAAAATTATATGTAATGTAAAACAAAAAAACATCCCTGATTGGGGTCTCCTTCATCATATATGTACTTGAAAGACATTTATAATAGATTTCTATGACGTATACCATTTTTTATTTTATGAGTGGACCTCGCATACAAATATTATTTTATGTATGTTCATTATTACTTTGAAGAATGAACGTCCACTGATCAGATTATATGAATTATGTGTGAACATTCCGAAGTAATGACATGTCATGTGACTGAGTAATGTGCGAATTGCAACTTCCTTACTCATTACACCAACATCATTCACAGTTGGATTTCGCCAATAGATATTTTCGAAATCTAAATACTTCAAGCATACATCATAACAACTTAGGCGTTTTGAAAACCAAAACATGTTCTTCAATTGGTGATTATGAATACGAGGTATGTGAAAATAAGCACTCGGCAGTTTGTGGACACTGCTAATAGATCATATTTAAGTAATCTATGAGTCTAGAAGTTAAGTAGACACAAGTAAAAACATATACAATCACCATTCAGATAAAACATTACTGCCAGTCTTGTTTATATCTATCATTATAATATTCAATTCAAACATAATGAAGAAACTGACCAGAAATATATAATGTGATTGAAAAAGAGCAAAGAAAATGGGATTTCAACGGGATTAGAACCCGAGACATCCGGATTGCTAGTCTGGTGCTCTTACCGACTGAGCTATAGAAAACCCTAGTACGGCGCTCGTCCCTGAAACCCCTTAATTTTCATTGCTCGAGTAGTCAGAAGCTATTATAAACCTGACATAAACCCAAAGGATACAAATCAACTTGGTGATATAAATTATATGCGAGGGATCACCGAAGTGATGTAGCTTTTTAAAATAATTGATTAAAACACATAAATAAACTGACCAGAAATATATAATGTGATTTTAATGGGATTCTAATATTCAGTGAAATATTCCATAATTTCACTTTCAGAAGAAGCAACACACATAATATAGCCAGCAAGTACAAGTCATATGTTGTTTCATTTAATTAAACATGTTTAAGTTCAGGATTACCTGATCTTGTAATTTGACAAAGAATATGATTATAATGAAACATAAATTGGACAAAAAATTCGCAAACAATTATTTTCGTAATGTTGAGTTGGGAAATAGAAGATGAAACTGATTATCAGACATGATTATCGTTCAGATAGAGTAAGCCCAAGTGTTGTATTTATAGTGGGATAAATTCGGGTTGCGTTCCATGTGAGTTCGGAATTGTCGGTTTCATGTCGAGGTTAATTAAAATATTATCGGGGTCGTATCGGTCTTGATTCGGCCGAATGCAAACCGAATTCGCGCTATGAATAGAGGCCGAATTATTTTTGGTGTGACTGCTAGCCCCAGTTCGGTCTCTTGTCGGAGCCCGATAAAGCGGAACTTTGTAATTTAGTTCGGTTTGGTGTCGGTCTGGGTTCGGTCTTGCGGTGTGACTAGGGTATAATGTAGCAGATCACACCGCCAAACCGAATCCAAACCGAAACCAGACCGAACTTCCACTTTATCGGGCACCGACAAGAGCCCGAACTGGGGTTAGCAGACAAAAGAGACCGACAATTCCGATACCAACCCGACACCAAACCGCTAGCACCCCGAACGTCACCGAAACGTCCCCGAATTATTCGGTCTCGTGTCGGTTTAGATTCGGTTTGGCGGTGTGACTGCTACATTATAATGCTAAGTGACTTTTGAATGTATTTGTTTTAATGTCTTTCAATTTGCAAATACATTGCACTTTACAAGACAGTATACAATATATGGCTTGTTCCTTCGAGTATCAGAATATTGCATAAATTAAATTACACATCATGGTAAATCATTGAATTAGATTGTTTTATTATGGTAAACATGGCACAATTTAGAATGCTATAAAAGGACTTGGTAAAAAGCTATCAAAAAAATAAATAAATAAATCTTGCCCCGCCGCGTCCATTACTAAATTAATCATGAATCCAATGTGTTTTTTTTCTAATTCACTGTTTGTTTTTATGGAATAGAGTGTCTAATCCAAAAATATAAATTTCGCCAAAAATATAAATTTCCTCCAATAAAATAGATGGTATACTATTCATAATATACTATTATGGGGACAAACGACTGGTTTCCCAATGCGAGAATCTTTTACCGAGGAAATAGGAAGAAAGATCAGCAATTTTAGTTGGGTAGATCTTGTTCTTGGGCGAATATAGTATGACAATGTCGGGTTTTAAAGTGTGCCACCCTGCGTAAATTAATCATTAACAATTTAATTTAATTTTGTTTTTAATTTCTTAAATGATACTCACATACCTACACGTACTATATTTATATTCTATCAATGTTTAAATTTGTGCAGTTTTTCATCCCAGCCGGTATCATCGCCCTTGTTAGTAGAAGCCAGTACAACAGCTGCATGGTAAGAATTGCATATAGTACAGACTGTCCCAGAAAAAAAACGAAACCGGGTTTCATGGCAGAAATTTTATGTTATAATGAATAATTTCCTTGATGATATATATATGTCTGAAAAGCCCTGTGTCTCTTCTTTCATTTGATATATAACTTATGGCACATAGTTCACGCATGACTGAATTAGAACGATGGAAAGTGGTGTTACCAAGATTCTTTTTGCACGCAGAAATTGCAAGTTTGGGTGAGGTTTTGGGGTGAGTTTTAAGGGTAGTAAACGTACTTATTTTGAAAAAGGACAAATACCGCATACAAATTCATAATTTTATCTTTTATATGACACCTCATGATTAAAAAATAAATGATTTATGCCAGAGAACGAGTACAATGAAAACATGCTTGATTCCAGCCCAAATGAGTAACTTTCCTGATCTAGCCTATTTCCCATGTTTTCCCTGATCCCCATGTTTGTGTAAATTCACTCATGCATCAAAGTCCATTGTCAGGTGCTAATTCAGGAAAGCTGAGCGACTTCTTACTCAACTTTCACTCATTTGGGCAGAAATCAGTCATGTTTTCATTGTACTCGTTCTCTGGCATGAATCATTAATTTGTTTAGCATGAGGTGTCATGTAAAAGATAAAAATATGAACTTTTATGTGGAGTTTGTCCTTTTTTAAAATAAGTACGTTTACAACCCTTAAAACTCACCCAAACTCACCAAAAATTTATGCGTGCAAATGGAATATTGGTAAGTGGTAACACCCCTTTCCATTATTCTAAATCAGTCATGCTTGAATTATGTGCCATAAGTTGTACATCAAATGAAAGAAGAGACACAGAGCTTTCCAGACATATATATATCATCAAGGAAATTATTCATTATGACAGAAAATTTCTGCCATGAAACCCGGTTTCGTTTTATCTGGGACAGTCTGTATATATAGGTAGAGTAGATTTAATGTATTTGTTTTGTCTTGTATTGGTGTACAACTGTATGTATATTTATTATTATATACCTTAAAAGGGTAAGCTTTCCGAGCTCCCTTTAATACGAAATTGTATATCTAAACTTCTTTTTGGGTGAGAGAAAGGCGACCAGATATTCCAACACTTCAATCATAAACATCCTTATAACAAAATAGAAATTCGTAAAGCAGTAACCGATTCCGTGCTTATACAGGGTGGCACAAAAAACGGAACCGGGCACTTCCCAAAATAAAGTAACAACATTATAATGTCCATCGGATAGGGTGTCTTTTCCAATGAAAAACGATACCAAGAACAGTCATTTTGGTTGAGTAGTTTTTGTTTTAGGGCGCTGTGAGTGACACCATGTCAGGTTCCCATTTTTGTAAATTTTTACCAAGTCAGTGCCCGATATTTTGCATTTACGGCCCGTTATAGCGGGGCAGTACGCGCGCCATTGTTAGTGTGCATTCAGCTGTGAAATAAAAGAAAGGGCACAGTTGTCCGATGCTATAACGGGCAGTAAGTGCGAATTATCGGGCAATGACTTGGTAAAAATTGACAAAAATGGGAACCTGACATGGTGTCACTCAGAGCGCCCTAAAACAAAACACACCCTATTCGATGGACATTATTTTGTTACTTTATTTTGGGAAGTGCCCCGTTCCGTTTTTTGGGGGCGACCCTGTATAGGAACACCACGAATTATGAGAAAATGCTAGAGGTCTACCGGTAAGTAAACTTTGTGGATTTTCATATTAATATAACTATAGATCAAAACGTTGTTCTCAAATTCTTGAATACCTCCTCTCTCAGTATATCTACTATAGTATATATTTTTTATTAACGTCTTTATTAAGCGTTAATCTTGTTTGTTTAGAGCTCTTATAATGTATTTTAGGGCTATGGTTCGCTATCGCATTTTAACATACAAAATAACGAGTTTATCTCACATTTTGCGTTCAGATGATTACGTATCTCTTCTTCTGCGTTCTATCGAGCCTCATGTGCGTTGCGATGCTGGTTTGCTACGCACTCGAGGTCGTGGTCTTCGCATACGTAAGTACAATACTTCAAGGGAACTAACACCAGGGCCCCGTTGCAGAAAGAGATAAAATCGATCGTAAGTTGCAATTAAGCGTAAGTCATATCACGTGTTCTAGATGCGCAAATCTGATTGGTTGAAACGCGTAAATTTTCTGACTTACGATCAATCGTAACTTACGATCGATTTTATCTCTTTCTGCAACGGGGCCCAGAACATAGTTTTGTAATAAATGAAAGGTGATAGATTTTCCATTACACCGAACAGTTCAGAAAAATCAGTTCCCAGACAAAAATTGTCATTTGAAAACTGATCATTACGGTCTGCCGAAGTTCCATTATTTTGGGCTTATATGTTTTTGTTGTGGTTTTGTCAGTATGCTAATCAATAATGGTCGAGTACAAATTCATTTCATGTGTAAATCTTTATTCACAATCTACACATCGATGCTACTCACGCAGTGAGCCATGATGTGATATGCGATGTTTACAGTGCACACTCAATAGACTGAGAGTACGTCGACATCATCGATGTCGAACCTTCTATAGTTCTTTAAAGAAGGTTTCCTTTCTTTTACACAATTATAATACATACATTTTACTGAATCATTTTTGTTTCTTTATCGCCTTTAAACTTTTTAACAATTTAAGCATATTAAAACAATCCAGCATCTTTATAATTGTGTGAGTTATTGTATATTTCAATTTCCTTATTTTCAAAGACCTATTCATTCAATGCATGTTTTTTAACATTTACAAATACTTTTATCATTATGACATATTGGACTCTAATCTTGTGAACTCTATATATCAGTGGTCTTCATCCAGACATCTGTGGAGAAAACAGAGCAACATTGTTAAACATAACACTTACAAATATGACATTTAAACTGAATGCTTTTTGTCATAATAAAAATGTAACTTTCACTTTTACTATCTAACAGTCTTTTCATTGTTTGATTAAGAGTCTTAATCAATTATTCATTTCAAGAGTCTGATTTCAATAATCCTTTTAAACTCTTGTCCATGTTTCTTTTAAAGTCCAAACATGGAACATGCATCTTTTATTGTCTATTTTCTTTAAGTTCTATTTATCCTAAATCTTAAAGATCCAAGCGCTCCGGTGACTTGGAGAGTCGTCCACTCCTGGTGGTCCTGGCGACGCTGGTCGACCACCTCGTCGCGCGTGGTTGTCTTCATCGTTGACTGCGACGTCCTCGGAATGGCTGTCCGTCTGCGCTGCGATGATTCCATCATCTCTGCGTTGTGGCGCCGGTCGAATATGACGTCGATTTCGTCGTCGAATCTCGCCGTTGTTGAGCTCTACCAAATATGAACGATTTGGCAGCCTGGTCCTGGCCTTCGCATATTGATTACAGTTATCAGTTATTATTTAGAAACTGCTCTTAATATTTGCTTCACCGCGTATGTTTTGGTTCAATTAATTTGTATCTTATTGTTTTAATTCGCCTTTTCTTTTACCTATACAAAAATAGCTGGGATCGTTCATAGTCGATATATGCGTGATCGCCTTCTCATTGTTCGAGCTGATCACCTCGGCGGTGGGGGCGGGCTACACCTGTAAGAGCGGCAAGCTCACGTGCTCGTGCTGCAGTTGTTGCTATCCATCCGAGGCACCGACCAATCAGGAACTGGTGAGTTAAACAACAATCCCCTTAAAGGTTCCCTGAAACTTCGTATTTGTAAGGCATGAACACAATGGACAACGCGTCTCCTTACAAAACCTGGAGGGAAGGGACATCTGACATGATTTACCAAGATCCCCAAGATTTACCAAGATCAATATATCTTTCAACAACAAATCCTCACACGAGTACTAACACACCATTGATGTAAAGGTATGCACAGAATTTGAATTAATTTGTTAGTTGCCCTGACAGTTGTGAGCAAAATATCTCCATTCATATGGGTGCCAAGAGCATCCAAGTGTCAAACTTGGAAGAAACGGACCCATGACATGATTTACAAAGATCCTCCATTCTCCACGACCACTGAAGCAAATCGAATAGGGTTTTCTGCAAGATGTAGGTAATAAGTTATAGTTTCATACCCTGAAAAAACATTATGATTGATCCACTATCTTTAAAGTTATCGTTGCAGAAAGTCCGATTGTAATTTGTTTTGGGACATACGATATGTTTCCATACAACAGTTTATCATTGCCTCTCTTGTAAATAATAATATTGGATACTTATATAACGCATGTTCCGTCTTTCGACGCTGGCGGCGCTTTGTCCTAATAATGGTTAAATGGGGTGGTACAGTTTTTAGTAAGGCTGAGCTTTAGTAACCAAAACCTGCACAATAACATTAAAAACTAATAGTTATAACTCCACCATGCTTGAAAGGTATAGAAAATTACAAACGACTTATAGTAAAAAGCCTGTTATCATAAAAAAAAAAACATTAAAACACAAGAAGGGGGAATTATACACTGGAGAGGTTTCTTTTAGAGGTGGGGCATGGCAAATTGAAGAAAAAAAGCTAAAACTTTGATAAATATGCAAAACATATTAGGTAATATTGTTTACAAATATTTAATGTGTATAAAAATACTAATACAGATAAGCTAACACATCAAGATGCATAAATTTGCATTTAGGGAACCTTTAACCCTAACAAATAGTTGGGCCATAGTGCTTCCTTCCAATTTGTTCTAGTACTGTTGTGATTAGTTATTGTATTATTGCTAGCTATTGTAAACAGTGTGGTATATAGCTTTTCTTTGAATAGCGCTTCTAAAATGAAAATTAATGCTGCTAATAACAATTAGCGTTAATTTTCCTTTATCCATATTATAGTTGTACATGAAGCAGAATTAGCTATAATATCAATCTACTTCTTATATAATTATTATTTTTATTTTATAAACACAATATCATGAATGTGTATAGCAGAACAAGACTGTACTCATAAAACAGGAAGAAACCCCCAAGTGCAAAGAATGGAATATGATTTATACTTGATTCGCTGTTCCTGCAGGTCGCTTACTACAACACGGCAGGGCCAGCAGCAGCGAACGGGAACCAACTAGTCACTGTACACACAGGTAATCACATGAACCCGTCCTGGGCCCCGTTGCAGAAAGGGACGCAATCGATTGTAACGTTGCAATTAACGTTGCAATTTCAAATGATTTGCATTGTAGATTTGTTGTTTGAGAGACAAATAAAATATAGGTTTTCCCGGTCAATTTCGCTATTTTATAGGAAAATAAAGGAATAATAGGAAAGAAAGAGATAAAAGGGAAGCGGGGGAAAAGGACAGAGAATAGGATCATGATAGAAAGGGAAAGCGAGCAAGAAAGAGAGAGAAAGAGTGTGAGGAATAGAAAAAGAAAGCCAGACAAGTAGAGAAAAGAGGTGGAGAAAGAGAAAGCAAACATGCAAGGGAGAGAGAGAGAGAGAAAAAGTTGGAGAAAAGATAGATATATATAGATAGATATATTTGATTTCAAACATACAAATGTTATAATCCATTGGCAAATGGCAAGAGAAGGCAATAACAACTATTATGTACATCTTAACAATCATAACAATTTCCATAAATATTTCAAAACAAAATAAAAACATTTTGCCTGTAGGCATAATGAACACTTGCATGCCTAAACAACTTTCATATAGTGTACCATTATGTTTCATGTTTCATATTTCAAATACATGTACCATATTATGAAATTGAATTATTACATACTACCAGAATACAGCTAATTACACTAATGAAATTCATACATTATGTTGTTAAATTCTTACAAACTCCTACAATACAGTGTAGAACATGGTGGCATACACATATCAGTTATCATGGTACAGTTAATGAATAGCTACCCTCTACCCTCTATGATTTCATTCAAAACAGAAGTGAAATGTATTGTATTTAAAAAAAATACTTGTATATAACAATCACATGTGGTATTACAATTTTTAATTACTACAATAAGTCAGATGTCAACAATTAAAAACATTTAAAAACATTTTCTTGTAGGCATGATGAACACTTTCATGCCTACCCAACAACAATTAATTATACCTACCGTAATTTGGTTGCAACAGGTCCTGAAAGAATTATACATATCCATTATGTAATAAAACCAGGCCATACTCCTAAGATACAGTTTATATTACTTATTTTTCAATTTGGCCTAGTTACCACTATCAAATTCTTTTGCGCATATATTTGATAAATTGTTTTATTGGTAATTTGGTATAATGTTTAAGTTTGATTTCATACGTTTAAAATATTACATGCAGGATATTCTGAGACTCAATTCCACGACCTCATTTGTTTTTGTTTTTGTTTCCGTTTGAATGAACAGGGCAGGTAACGTACGGACAATCATTGGCTAACCCGAGTGCGATAGCGCCCCCTCCTGGTGTACCCCAGTACATCGACCCAAGACCAGTCAGTGTGCCTCACAGTGTCACAGCATGAAAGACGATTGATGCCGCGGTTACACCCCCTAGCTGTTAAAGGACCTAAATAATACAACGTACTTTGACACTTATTCCATAGTTGATGACTTAAAACATAGGTCTGCCGAACAAAAATCCATGAAAATAAACACAGTAGTGATTTAAGACTAGTTTTCTGATGCCAAATTTCACTTAGCAGCCAGTTTACGCCCAACCCACATTTAGGGTCCGGAATCGGCAGCGTGATGGACATGTGATTGACAATTCATTGACTTACGTCATGACGCGTCATCTACAGAATTTAGTTCATTAGTCCGTTCTTTAGATGACGTCACATTTTGGCGATTTAAAAGGGGCGTTCCCAGGACAAATATATATTTACTAATTACGCCAAAATTGATTGATTTCATGAGAAATGACTGCCAAATTCTTTTTCTTCGGGAAAAATTACATATAGAGAGCCGAATTGTGAAAATTATGCCATCTAGACGCTGTAGTTCCTTTAAAGCATATTCGTATTAGATAGACACAGTCAAGTTTCTTGATCATTTTATCGACTTTTACAAATCTATCCCCAATACTATCCCGTATGGCTCTCGTGATAGTATTGGGGATGTGTCAAACAATACAATAGTAAGAAATATTGACTATATTAGACAGATCTAGATAAAACGGTATCTGTTGTGACTGCGCTGGCTCGGCCTGTTATACTACGGGAGGGGGGGGGGGGGGGGGTGGTGGCACTCCACTAAATTGTTGGTATGTATGTGGCTTCCCAGGGTTCCGATATAGGGGTTCTGGAGCTGTGGATCAGTAGCCGGGGTTGAAAGGGGGTCTCTGGAGCGGATGACTACCAGCGGACCCAGGGGAACGGCCGAAGTATAGGATTTATTTATTTAATTATTTTTATTTTTATTATTATTATTATTTATTTATTTATTTATTTTTTTTTTGGGGGGGGGGGGGTCTGAAGAATTAAAAATTGAGGTAAACAAGGGGGTCTTGAGTGCCAGGTATAGGGAGAACGGTTCCCCGTGCGTCTGGCTTCACGCACCGTTTCCAGTTTGGAGTCAGACTTATACAAAAAAAACAATGCAGAGTCGATTATTTCTCAAGCACTAAATTGCCGCTAGAGCCGCGCAAGGCAACGTTATCAACAAAACCCCATACAAAAAGAACCTTATATGTTTGTAGTTGCCGATTTGTATTAAATTACCTTCCATATAATGCAGTAGGCTACATTTGGCGAAAATAGTGCTGTGATCGATCACGAGTATATGTGGTCCGATCATGCGATCAATAAGTCCAATATTAAAGTATCTACGCGAAGAATATTACAATGTTGGAAATTATTAATAATAAGAGAACTATGGGCTTAAATATTATTATTATATAAGTTATAAGTCCCATGTGCTTCAGAGATCAACCTGAACAAGCAATTAGAAAAACCAACTCAGGGTCGATACTAAACGATACTAAATGTCAGAAGTGCACTTTGTCTTT
Organism: Echinarachnius parma; assembly: GCA_037951105.1. NCBI lineage: Eukaryota > Metazoa > Echinodermata > Echinoidea > Clypeasteroida > Echinarachniidae > Echinarachnius > Echinarachnius parma. The sequence goes on along the minus strand of JBAMJV010000948.1, from coordinate 125,229 downwards.
TCAATGTTTATCGTTACCATGAGTACACATTTGTTTTATGACATTTTGAAGAAAATGTTACGCAGACCGTGGATATATTATTGATTCCCGCCAAAACAGCTTTGGAAAGGTTACAAATTTAATGAAAAACTGTCCCATTTGACGTTCATACATACATGTCAAACTTGAGCGTGCAGCCTACAAGAATAGCATACAAAACACCGACGTAGCAACATAATAGAAGCTATTTCAATAAACAGTCAACAAAAGACTGTCCCAATTCAGTAACGTTTTACTGTACACAGGGATGCTTCTAAGCAATCGTAGCTTATGTTGAATTTTCATTGAAATAGTGTATTGTGCTGCTAGGTCGCTGTATTGTGTGCAATTTGTACAGTTTTTCATTCTAAAGTTCGACATGGGCGTCAAGTGTGTAAAATGGGACAGTGTAAATAACTTATTTAATTACATTTTGTATCCTTGCCATAGCCGTTTCTACGGGAATCAATAATATATTCATGGTCGGAGATACATTTTCTTCAAAATGTCATAAAACAAATGTGTACTCATGGTAACGATAAACATTGAAAGGACAAAATGAGTGCAATTCTGACATGTACATTTGCAATGAGACATCGTCTGCTAACACTTGATCTGACCTAACATTTAGGTCACTAGAACGATCCTGTATTTTTGGTCCGAAGAGCATTTAGTATCGTTTAGTATCGATCCTGAGTTGGGTTTTCTAATTGCTTGTTCAGGTTGATCTCTGAAGCACATGGGACTTATAACTTATATAATAATAATATTTAAGCCCATAGTTCTCTTATATTATTAATAATTGCCAACATTGTAATATTCTTCGCGTAGATACTTTAAGTACCTAAAAGTTTTATGTTAATGAAGATTAATAATATCCTTTACGCTTGAATTGATTTTAATTTATATTTGGTTAATAAGTTTCCCCTAAAACATCCTCTAGCTTCAATAGTTGATTTTGAACTAGTTTGTATGTAATTTTGGTCTGAATCGTATAATTTTGCAAGTATTTCACGATACCTCTAATCGATCATATACTGAGTAATAGGCGAATATTCTATCGATTCACTTACGGTACCTCATATTTTAGAATAGAATTTGTGCAAAATGTATATCATACAAATACTATTATTTTGCATTGTATGTACAGTGAAATATGAATATAATATATAATATGAATATAATATGTATTTGTTTAATTTAGTGCAACTGTTTTCTGGCATAAAGCTAATGAAATATGTATCGAACATTACAAATGTGTACATGTGGTATATAACTTTATTTTTTTAGTAGTAGTTACGAATGTATTGTGAAAAAGATAGTTATGATCATTATTTGTTCACATAATATACACTTCTGTTTGCGTGTGCGTGTAATAATTCATATATAATTTGCTTTACTCGTGACCTTTTAAAGGTCTATATTATTTATGATACATACATAGTTTTTTTGTATTTACATCGAATTTGAAAATATGTTTTTTTTTTGGTCCAGACCATAGATCGATCAATAAGTCCAACTACTAGTACCTAAAAGTTGTATTTTAATGAAGATTGAATTGATTTGAATTTATATTTGGTTGATAAGTTTCCCCTAAAACATCCTCTAGCTTCACTAGTTGATTTTGAACTAGTTTTTATATAATTTAGGTCTGAATCGTATAATTTCACGATACCTCTAATCGATCATAAACTGCAGTTACCGGTAAACATAAATTGGCGAATATATATCGATTTACTTACCTTATATTTTAGCATAGAATTTGTGCAAAATGTATATCATACAAATACTATTATCTACTTTGCTCATTTCCAGATTTCATCGAGCAAGGAAAAAAAAAATCGAATCTGAGGAAAAAATGTTGACCCTCAACTACCCCCATATCGCTTTATATGTGCTAAAAGGGCCGTTTAGGCACTTTAAACGCTACACGGAAGCTTTTAAACAGTATCGAAAACAATTATTCGTCGAATCTACTCGATTTCGCGTGCAAACGAGCACATTTTGCTCTACAATATCTACTTTGCTCATTTCCAGATTTCATCGAGCAAGGAAAAAAAATCGAATCTGAGAACAAAATGTTGACCCTCAACGTTCTTTTTTTTTCAAATAAAATTTATTCAAGTTTCTCAAAGCAAGTTAACAAAAATATTATAAGTACAAAATACAAAATAATGTATGTGATGTCAACAACGTAATACATGATACATATCATAATAAGTTTCAAATCAATTGTACATCTCTCCATTTATCAAGAAATAAAACAAATTTGTCTCGTTTTAAATAAATTATTCGTTCAAGGTCGTAATAATATTTCAACTGTTTCTTAAATAATTCAAATGATAGGCTAATCTACCATTTTTACACTTTGTAGAGAATATATCATATTTTGCGTATAAAATAACAAAATTCAAGTGGCAGAAATTACCTCCAGAAATTCCAAATATAAATGTATTCATAGTCAAAATAATTTGGTCATTTAAAGTGTGTTCTTGAAATTGTAATATAAATTGATGTGTTACAGGGCAATCCCAGAACAAGTGTGCGATTGAATCAACACTATTTAAACAAAAATCACATAGATCAGAATCTAATATGCCTACCAATTTCAAATATTTATTTACCCCAAGAATATTATGTCATATTTTAAACTGAAAGTAACGCAATTTTGTTGATAATGCATATTTAAAAGGAATAGCGTACATTTCTTTCCAATCCATTATCGGTTCCAATAAAATTGAGTTCCATTTTTTTGTGAAATTGGAACTTGAATTATTTTATCAATGCATACTTTATGAATGAATTTACATATTTTAGTTTTCTTTTTCAACGTACTAATTAAATGTTCATGCTGATTCATGTTTGAAATGGGAGCATTTTTAATAATGTGTTTCCATTGTAAAGGAATGGCGGATATAACAGAATACAACTCCATAAAATTACAACGAATATGGTATTTTTGTACAAATTCATCATAACTAAAAAATGACCCATCTTTGTTTAATAAATGAAACATTTTATTACGCCATTATTTATCCAATCGGACTTAAAAACAACCTTCCCATTTATTTAAATACATGAATTATTCCAAATTACTTGATTATGAATAAAATGATCATTTGGGTTGTCAGAAAAAGTTAAATCACTCCAGGCTACAAACATTTCTTTTATATAGGAGTTATCAATTTCTATCAATTGCTCTTTACTTTTTAAATTACAAGTCCAAAATAAGTCATTACCTAAATGTATCATATACAATTCAAAACAAATTTCCAGTTGCCTGTATTTTCTGTACAGTATTTAACAATCTCATTGCCCATGCGATCCTGAGTCCTATATTGATGGTAAATGTAACATTTTCAAACCCCCTTCATTATAATTTGCCATAATTGTTTTCCGATTTATCTTATCTGGTTTACGATTAAAAGAGTATATAATCGATTCAACTTCATGAATAAATACATCAGGGGGCTTCGGTAGTACTGACAAAAGAAAAATAAGTTGGGAAATAGCAAGCGATTTCACAATGATAATTTTACCCACTAGTGTTAAGTCTCTCATCGACCATATTCCCAAAATTCGTTTTAAAGTTTGTAATTTACGCACAAAATTTAATTCATATAAATCATTCGAGTTCATTGAAAAACGCACGCCTAACAAATAAAATGGACCTTTAGAATATTTCAACCCTGTAAAGTTTACGTCCGGGGGGTTTGCTTTGTAATAACCAAGAGCTATAATTTCTGATTTATTACGATTTATATTTAACCCTGAATACCTTTTCAATATTTCAAGTATATATATAATTCTAGAGAAAGAGCCTTAACAACCTACCCCCATATCGCTTTAAATGCGCTAAAAGAGCCGTTTAGGCACTTTTAATGCTATACAGAAGCTTTTAAATAGTATCGAAAACAATTATTCGTCGAATCAGCTCGATTTTGCGTGAAAACAAACACATTTTGCTCTACAATATCTACTTTGCTCATTTCCAGATTTCATCGAGCAAGGAAAAAAAAAATTCTGAGAAAATTGTTTTGACCCTCAACAATATACCCCCATATCGCTTTATATGCGCTAAAAGGGCCATTTAGGCACTTTTAATGCTATACGGAAGCTTTATAAACAGTATCGAAAACAATTATTCGTCGAATCAGCTCGATTTTTCGTGCAAACAAACACATTTTGCTCTACAATATCTACTTTGTTCATTTCCAGATTTCATCGAGTGAGGAAAAAAAAAATCGAATCTGAGAAAAAAATGTTGACCCTCAACAACTTACCTCCATATCGCTTTATATGCGCTAAAAGGGCCGTTTAGGCACATTTAATGCTATTCGGAAGCTTTTAAACAGTATCGAAATCAATTATTCGTCGAATCAGCTCGATTTTGCGTGCAAACAAACACATTTTGCTCTACAATATCTACTTTGCTCATTTCCAGATTTCATCGAGCAAGGAAACAAAATCGAATCTGATAAAAAATGTTGACCCTCAACAACCTACCCCCATATCGCTTTATACGCGCAAAAAGGGCCGTTTAGGCACTTTTTTTTAATGCTATACGGAAGCTTTTAAACAGTATCGAAAACAATTATTCGTCGAATCAGCTCGATTTTTCATGCAAACAAACACATTTTGCTCTACAATATCTACTTTGCTCATTTCCAGATTTCATCGAGCAAGGAAAAAAAAAAAATCGGATCTGAGAAAAAAATGTTGACCCTCAACATTATACGGTATAGCGCTTAATAACTAAATGTTCTCTCTATAATGTTCTTTATAATGATTCTGCTATATATACTACTTTACATTTACAATTGCGATTACATTAACATTTACAATTAAAAATACCTAATTACAATAATGTCACAGCAACTAAGTTATTAAGGGTTAATTGATGTTTTGATGTTTCTAGTTATCAACATTTGCTTCATAAGTTAATTAAACGTATGGTTGAAGACTTTGTAAGGTTAGTAACAAAACGTGACATTGACATTATGTAATTCGCTATATTCATGGTGGATATAACAAACGAAGCTAACTTCGATATTAATATACAATTTGTATTATTTTGCCCATATAAAAATAATGTAAATCGAGAAATCCTAACTTCAATTTCGTCAATTATCAATCTAATTCGTCATTGTTTTGTCAATCAATTTCAAACACTTCGCATTCAAAACCGTCAATTGGCATTGGAATTTGTCCCGGCGGCGGAGCGAGTGGTGAATGTTAAGATCAAATTCGTCTTTGTTCAAACAACTTCGTGAATTTTTCATTCAAATTCGTCACATGGCCCTATATGATATGTCTGTCACTCATGACTATGTATATGGTAGGTGGCTATAAAGGTGGGTATGTGTGAGTGTGAGTGTGTGTGAGTGGGTATATGTGTGTGTGTGTGTGTGTGTGTGTGTGTGTGTGTGTGTGTGTGTGTGTGTGTGTGTGTGTGTGTGTATGTGTGTAAGTGTGTGTGTGTTTGTGCTTGTGATTGTGTGTTTGTGTTTGTGTATTTGTGTGTGTGTGTGCGTGTGTGTGTGTGTGTGTGTGGGTTTGTGTGTGTGCGTGCATGCGTGTGTGTTTGTTAAGGAACTGGGATGTATGGTCTTATACAGGGTGGCCCGAAAAAACGGAACGGGGCACTTCCCAAAATAAAGTAACACAACTATTATGTTCATCGGATAGGGTGTCCTTTCCGATGAAAAACGATACCAAGATCAGTATTTTTGGTTGTGTAGTTTTTGTTTCATGGCGCTCTGAGTAATACCATGTCAGGTTTCCATTTTTGTCAATTTTTACCAAGTCAGTGCCTGATAAATCGCACTTCGTGCTCGTCATAGCGTCGAGCATCCATGCCCATTCTCTCGGCACACGGCTGAATGCACACTAACAATAGCGCTCTTATTGCTCGTTGTTCGAATGCTATGATAGGCAGTATGTGCGGTTTATCAGGCCATGATTTGGTAAAAATTTACAAAAATGGGAACCTGACATGGTATCACCCAGAGCACCCTAAATCAAAAACTACACGACCAAAATGACTGATCTTGGTATCGTTTTTCATTAGAAAAGACACCCTATCCGATGGACATAATCATTATGTTGCTGTATTTTGGGAAGTGCCCCGTTCCGTTTTTTGGGAGGGCCACCCTGTATATACATTAGAAGCATAACGATCTTTTGTATTTTTGTATTGGTTTTATTCGGATGTAGACATTAAAAATGAAACTTGATCGTGTAACAAACAATTATCGAGATTCAAACGTATGCACAGCCAAATTCGTAGTTGATTACCTGAATAAATTGTACGCAACTTCCCTGATGCACTGAATAATTTGCAGGCAGTTATTAGGAGTAGGTAGAAGGATATTATCATTTTATGACCACGCGTCCTCGCAATCCTGATAATTAGTCTGGCCCGAGTCCCGAATACATGTACATGAAATACACACACCGGGGATATATCCGAGACCCGAAAGCAGATTGAGGGGCTGGGCCGTAAAGAAAGTGACACCGCACGTTATCCTTTTTAGACAGGGCGTTAACACGCATCATCGACACTCGGGGAAACCTCAGCACTTTCAGTCTAGCCTATTATTTAGATTTCGAAATCCATTGCTACCATGCGCAGCATAACCATCAGTGATCCGTCATGGGATAACAATATACTGCACAGCATAAGGCACCTTGGAATATCTTCTAGATTAATGGCGCAATATAAATGCTGGTCTATTAAAAAAGTATTATCATCGTTATAATTATCATTAGCCAGTTAGCCTTGTTATGAGACGTTTGACCTACAAGTAATACATTGTTGTAGCCAGTGGCGTATAGCGTGGTCGGACTCATTGGGGTCACACTCTTTGTCATTTTTTAAATAATTATTTTGTTATGGATTTCCTTTAAACAAAATTAAATTATTGGGGGAACGTACCCCAATGCCCCTTCAACAAAAAATGCTATTTCTTGTTGAGGTTCCCCTTAACAGGTAGATGCAAACGGTTCACTACATTCAGTGAGTTCACAAAATGTGGGAGAATATATACAAAGTCTACTTCAGGATGTTCTCGAGAACACGAACGGGGGGGGGGGGGGGGGGGGGGTGGTGACAATCTATACTATCCGGTAAGACATGATTTTGCAAAACATGTTTTACATTTTGCTACGATAATGTTTCTTTTTTTTACCATGAGCGTGAAATAAACATTGTAGATACGCCCCTAACCTGTACATATATACGCTTACCTGCAACTCCCCAGGGTCAGTTGGCTTTCATACAATGGCCCGAATTCTCATTAGTGGCTCAACTTTAGTCCGGCCTAAAAAGACATAGACTACCAGTAAATTAAAGTCATATAGTAGGTCAGCAGCCAAATTGCGTCCTGGATCATCCAGGACATTGTATTACTGGTGACCGGTTAAACTATTACTGAAATGGCAAGCAGCCCCTTGTCCTAATTCCTAAGCAGAACTAGAGGGATTGACTGGATAATGAAAGGAAACAATTATAATAACTCCGGTGGCAAAAAGCAACAATCAATGGGTACACAGGTGTAAAGCGGTTTAACTGGTTACTAGTCTATGTCTTTTTAGGCCCGACTAAAGTTGAGCCACTGATGAGAACTTATTCGGGCTAATGTTTCCTCAAACAATGCTGGAGAATCACAATACTCTTGCAGTTGTGTAGGCACGGGGGTACTGGAGGGGGGGGGGGGGGGGGGGGGGCACTGGGGGAGGCACGGGGGACACGTGCCCCTAATTAGTTCACAAAAACAATTACAAATGTAACGGTACAAAATAAAGTAAAGATACAGTGTGCCCCAATTAGTCGGACCACGCTAAGCCACAGATCGGTTGCGTGTCCCCCGACTGTTGATCGATGTGTGAACGCATTGATTGAATTGGACGCTGATATGATCCCTCGGCCTCGCAGATGTGCTAACCGTACGGTATTATGACCAAGTAGTCAATTTATAACATGCAGCTGTAAACGGTCAATTACATCGAGAGATTCCGCATTCAACATTTGATAAGCGAAGATTCTGTGCTAAAATACGACAAACCCGTTGCTTAGCTGAACCTGTTTAACAATGCCTTTAATAATAAAAATAATAACGGTTATTTGATAAAGCATTATTCACGTGAGTATAATTATTATAACGTTTTACTTTATAATTAACGGACACACGGACACACACTCAATCATTCGTACAACACAACGCGCACTTTCACAAGAAGATACATACCTGCATGTTGGAGGACCTAGAATAATCGCTAAGGAATTTATATTTGTCCTAATTATTTGATATGATTATTTAAAATGACGAGATATGATACGCATTGGTCAGCGCTATGTAGGTTATATAGGTAATTTAGTCAGAACAAAATATAGATAATGCATGGATAGTACTAGGAGATAATGTGTGTAGTATCAGTCGTATGTGTGTATTGTGTGTTTGTTAGTGAGTTTGTCAGTTTTTGCGTGTATATTATTCGCGATTAATAGCTGGTGTAGCTGCGATGGCACGGGCAGGGGGCAGGTGCCCCCCCCCCCCCCCCACCTCAAACAAAAGAACAACTACAAACAAAACAAAAAAAACATAGTGAGAATATTTGTCGAAAAACAAAACAAAAAAGAAAGCAATAATTTTCGAGCTCCCCCATTCAGTCCAACAACGCTACGCCAGTGCGTGTATGAATGCATACTAATGGTGTTATAAGTTGTGTTTTTAAATTAACACAAAATTAGACGTTTGATCACCGAATGATCACAGTGCATTGAAGTGGTTGCAATAATAATCATTGTAAAAACAAGTGAAGCGCGCCGTTCGCAAAAGTCCGATCATGCAGGTATTTTGCGAAAGCAACATCTTCAAATTGTGGAAGCATCAATTATTGTAATGACGGGCGAAAAACAGCATGCTGCTATGCGAGAATCTTGAGAGATATATATATTCACCCCTGGGGGTGGTTATATTGCGTCCCTGCTTGCTTGCAGAAAGAGGGCTGAAGTTAAAGGGGTAGTACAGTTTTGGTAAGGTTGAGCTTTAGTAACCAAAAACCTGCACAATGACATTTCAAACTAATAGTTATAACTCCACCATGGTCGAAATGTATACACAATTACAAACGACTAAGTAAAAAGCATGTTATCATTCAAAAAGAGCTATTCAAACACAAGAGGGCGCTCTCTATAAAAGCATTGGTTTCAACTATTTTTCATACAAAATGTGATGTTTTGTTGAAATATTTATTAAAAAGAGAGATCAACAACTATTCAAAAACCTCTTTTGAACATTTTTGAAAAAGTGTAAGCATTTTGATATATATTTTTTTAAATCATCGAATAAATCTGGGCCCTAGATTTGTTCCGATCTGATATATTTATTGATATTTCAGCCGTTCTGAACCGATTTTGATCAAATAAATTTTATTCTGCTATCAAAATTGTGCGCTCTTTCAAATTTTACACTCGGTTTTTCATTATCTCACAAAAAAATTATTTCGTGCAGCGCCCTCTATACCAAAACTGAACTACCCCTTTAACTTTCTCTTCTTTTCTCCCGGTTATCTACGGTGGATCTTGACTAACCAGATGAGCTCGGCGCAGCGCGGCGCACAAAGAATTATGGGAAAGACGTTCCGCATCTTATTTATCTCAAGAGCTTCGCCGCGAGGGATTTATAGTTTATACGGTCGTTATTGTGGCTGGCTTTGTCATTTGTTGATCGGCTGGCCATGACTCAAGTAGCCTATTAGTACTCGTTCTTGTTGGTGACCAGAAAGCAGTACGTCACTACCGACTGAAGAAGTTGCAGCAGGTTGTGTGGAGTCGGCGCAGCGTGAGACGTACGTTGTAACAAGACCAACCCCCAACCCAACGAACGTGAGTTTTTCTTGCTTTTTCTACTGTTTAGTTTTTGCATCAATTTTTCTGATTGAAAATTAGGTGAAATTGTCACGATCAACATAATAGTTAAGACATTCCTTTTAGCAAATAATTTCAACATTATTTGCATGCACTTCGTTGTTATCTTGCACTATTAACTATGGTCAAGAATTATACCTACTATAGGACCTCAAAGCTGACAATGGGGATTTCATTCGTTACAACAAATTATAGTTGTTGTCTTTTAAAATTAAATTAATGTTATTCGTTGTTGCCATTCATTGGTCTGTTCGCAGATAACAACAATATTTGTTAACAGACGAAATGGCGTGATGCGTCTATGGATTTTGTTGATTTACAAAGAACACTGATTATTGCCAATGGAATCATTTGAAATACTAGTTTCAAAGTAAAAAATTAGGTGAAAAACATCTCCACTAAATATTGAAATTTGTATGTGGTTATGGATTGATGTTTTTCATTTGAAATAATTAAAATAACTGGACTATTAAGTGAGCTTTAGTAACATGATTTTATTTTATTTTATTTGAATTTATTCCCATATTATTAATTTTCACAAGTTATATTTGTTTAACAAGTACAAACTTTTTAACAAGAAACGGTTCACGACAAGAAACATCCATTCATGAAATGATTTATATACTTATATAATTGTTGTCTTCAAATGACCATATTTTTGTTTTTTTGAGTTTAGCTTTCATTATTTATGTAAAGCAGATATGCGTTGTTGTTGATGTTGTTGTTATTATTGTAATTGTTGTTGTTGCTAACTTACCGGTATATGTTTGCACTCATTTTGTCATTCAAACGAATCTTTCATATCGTGCTCTATAAGGCAGGTGTTGTTCGTGTAACTAATCTTCATTATCAATCATCTTATTATGCTCTGCTTTTCTACTTCCGTACTAGTTTAATGATTTTGAAATATATTTTAGATATCTGGAACACATTTCCTGGCGAAATAAATAAGGCTTTTGCACCACTATTCCGATTATCTCAAGGCTCATTTTAAAATCTCGTTTTCAGTGCTATCGGTTTGTGATATTGTGATATTTGGTTTAAAAAACTCATAATACTAATGATATTAACAACAACAATAATAATAACAATAATAATGATAATAATGATAATAATAATAATAATAATAATAACAATATTGATAATAATAATAATAATAATAATAATAATAATAATAATAATAATAATAATAATAATAATAATAATAATAATAATAATAATAACAATATTGATAATAATACAATAATAATAATAATAATAATAATGATAATAATAATAATGATAACAATAACAATATTGATAATAATAATAATGATAATAATGATAATAATTATAACAATAATAATAATATTAATAATACAAATAATAATAATAAAAAACAATAACAATAACAATAATAATTCGATAGAAATAGCGATTTATATAGCAATTGGATTGATAATAACCTATATTAAGCGCTTTTCATTGTTACACGGGTGATTATGTTGTCGTTGATATGGTGTAACTATTTTTTACCTATTGTAGTACATACAAGAGACGAATAAGAATGAAAATCGAGCATGCGTACGGTAGCTCCTGTAAGATCGATATTGAACTGATAAGATACATACAAAGCATACACATTGCCCACTCATTGGAGTACCCACGATAATAACATTAATAGTATTATTAATATTTAGGGTACGGTAAGGAGGAGGACGATAGCGTAAGCATTGTTTTAACCCGTTCCCTACGAGATGTCGAATTCTCCATATACTCTATACATAGCCCACCCGGTTCCCGTAAGCAATGGGTGAATTCGTATGTTTTCTCTCCTGGAATTAGGGGGAGGGGTAGCAGGGGAAGGGTTGTTACAAGGAGCTACCGCCCCCCCCCCCCTTAGTTGCCCCCGTGGCCCCCGTCCTTAGCTCCTTACACCAATGTAGCCATTACTGAGATTGTGGTTATAGTACAACGTTTTAAGATATCCCCCGAGGGAAATAAAAGGCTGAAAACAAATATCCCTTTGCTAATTGTCTGAGCAATGGTGAGTTTGTATACATGTGTGGTCGTATTTCACGTTTGTTGACGTTTTTGCTTTTACAAGCATTAGTCGGATATCAAACACGTTATAAATTGAAATTTAAAGCTAACCAACTATTTGTACTAAAAACAAAACACTGTTGATAGAAGTCATTTAACGCAGATTCTCTGGAAACCAAAGGAAACATACCAATAACCAATAACTAATTCAAACATATAAAGAAACTGACCAGAAATATATATAATGTTATTAAAAATGAGCAAAGAAAATGGGATTCCAACGGGATTCGAACCCGAGACCTCCGACTGAGCTATAGAAAACCCTATGACGGCATTCGTCCCAGAAACCCCTTAATTTTCATTGCTCGTGCGGTCAGAAGCTGTTATAAACCTGACATAAGCCCGAAGGATAGAAATCAACTTGGGGATATATGCGAGGGATCACCGAAATGATGCAGCTTTTTTAACATAATGAATTCAAACATATAAAGAAACTGACCAGAAATATCTAATGTTATTATAAATATATAATGTTATTCGAATCCCGTTGGAAACCCATTTTCTTTGCTCATTTTTAATAACATTATATATTTCTGGTCAGTTTCTTTATATGTTTGAATTAATTATTTTAAAAAAGTTGGACGAATCGAAGACAGTTGAATATTCTATCCTAACTTTTTTAATGAGATCCTCGTTAACATTTTCAAGAAGCCATACATATTTTCTATCATAAATCCTACAAGGCCAACAGAGCAACATTACTCATTGTCTGTAATGATATGGAATCATACATGAACGGGAGCATGACCATTGCTAAAGGCCCGGTCACATATCACCGGAAAGCGTAAACGGATGCCCGACGGAGAGCAAAATGTTCAATTCGTTCGTTTCCGTTGGTATGCGTTTCTTGTCCGTTCCTTGTCAGGCGATGTACGCTGTTCTGTCCGGTGGAATGTTTTGTGCATAAAGCAATGGAAACGACTTTCACCGCCGGATAATTTGATTTCGAAAATGCTCTATTCGTCGGAAATCTTTGACGCTATCCGATAATATGTGACCGGGCCTTAATGAAGACGTTGAATAGCCATTGTAAGCAAAGAAGCAAAGCAATCAGAGGCCTTTTGTTATATTCTCCATGAAGCCATAGACATTTTCTTAATTTACACACATTTTGTTATTTTATGTCGCTGATGGAAACAGTGTTACCTAGGCCATTCGAAACCTGTGTTTAATCAATGCTAATTGAACAGAAGCAATATCAGTGTGTAGAATAGGTAGTCAAGGCATGCACAATTTTAACTGTATACTCTAAACATGCGGATTCTATTTTTCCTAAAGGAGTGGTCACACTGAACACGAATCCCCACGAATAGACCCACGAATGCAGTACGAATTGGTACAAATCTATGGCAAGCCGTTTTAACATCTATTCCTATTTCTTGATATCAATAATTGAATTATTGATATCAGTTTATTTCTTGATATCAAGTATTACCAATACCGAAAAGTATTTCTTGATATCGAGAATGCATTTCTTGATATCAAGAATTCGATTTCTTGATATCAAGAATTGAATTCTTGATATCAAGAAATAGGAATAAATGTTAAAAACGGCTTGCCATTGATTTGTACTAATTCGTACTGCATTCGTGGGTCTATTCGTGGGGATTCGTGTTCAGTGTGACCACTCCTTTAATCGTTGAAGGGATCTAGTAACATTGTCAAACGCCATAAAATATACCTAAAATTCTACTGGTTCTCAGTTACCTCGTTGTATTCGTGTCACCAATATAAAACATAGAACGGGTTTCGGTTATCTAAATTACCCGTTTGTTATACATATACATGTATGTATAATTGCAGCGTTCGGATTTCAACATCTCTAGTGGAGAATTTCAACTGTGTACAAAGTCAGTTCAATATATTAGCTAATATCACTTAGTTTGTATTTTCGCTCATAATACTCGGTCATATATTATTCATTTACCATGACATTTTCACACATCACTTGGTGGGCGTTTCGTATAAATAGATACACATTTTTTCAACCCTTTGTCAGTCGTTGCTCATGTCAACAACGTTATACATTATATGATTTCCTCTAGAATATAATGCTTTACCAGGCTATAGTTCTGGAGGTGAAATCTTAATATAACATGCATTTTACACGAAGGATAATTTGATTGAACTAACTACTTATTGAAATAAAACTTTAAAAACACGGAACGAATGCTATCAATAACAAAATGTTGCATGCGCTTAAGTGCCTTTTCCCTCCGACTTTGAACGTGAAAACCATCGTATTTCATTTCTTGATTTATTGCGTAGAAGGAATATACACATCCCTTATATAATAAACACATGCAAAGTTCTAGAAGCTCTAACGATAAAACTGTCATCGACAAATCAGGTGCTTAAAATTTGCTTCATATTACAAATAAATCATTATTATGCTTCATGTACCTCCTTGTTTCATCACTTAAGTGATATTCCACTCTAGCTCTAACGATTAAACTGTCACGGGCAATTCAAGTGCTTATAACTTGCGCGTTTTATTGCATTAATCCTCTTTTAGTTGTCATTCTTCATCTTCGTTAATTTCAATTTAATTTATTCATGTATACAAGTATACGCAGGCAGGCGTAGTCCATTAAGCAAACACTGTTAGTTCAATCGTTATCAGTGACGTTTTTCTTCTTTCTCTTTCACGATATTTTTCTTCCATTTCTCTCTTTGTGGGTGATATGCTTATTCCCTTTTCTCTCTTCTTCCTCTAATATTTTGGTTTGTTCTCTTCGATATTTTTTCCCAGGTTATCTAAATTCCAAATCGGCCTTCACACGCCATCACCAAAATCAGATCACATCGAAGATAACACGGCGGAACGTATCGTATCCCATTTGGCTCCCAGCCATTACCCATCTAATTAGCATAGAGGCTGGAGTGAGTTGAGAAACATGGCATCTACACTATCTCCCTTCGAGCACAATGTGATGGGCTTGGTGATTTCCCTGGAAGGTAAACTAATATTTTGTTTGCTCAATCAAGTATTTATTTAATCATAATTTGAAGGGAAAAATCACATAATTTACGTTAACGTAATAAACCAACGCTAAATAAATACAGGGGATAAATTGTCATCAGAAGGTGCGGTGCGCTGTCTCCGTCCAAGTACAATTTAATGGGCTTTCATTTGTGATTTCATCTGTGATTATTAAAAAAAAATTACTTCTTCATTTACAATATACAAATTCACACATTCGTACGAGGCACTATTAAAGGGGTAGTTTAGTTTTGGTAGAGAGGGCGCTGCACATCACAATTTTTTTTGTGAGGTAATGAAAAACTGAGTGTCGAATTTGCGAGAACATGCAATTTTAATGGCAGAATAAACTTTATTTGGTCAAAATCGGCCCAGAAACGGCTGAAATATCAATAAATATATCTGACCCTATAATTATTTGGGGCCCAAATAATTAGCTGAATTAAAAAAAAAAAAAAAAAAAATGCTTGCACTTTTTCAAAAATTTTCAAAAGCGTTTTTTAATTAGTTGTTGATGATCTCTCTATTTAATCACTATTTCAATACAACATCACATGCATTATTTTGTATGAAAAATGGTTGAAACCAATGCCTTTTTAGAGAGCGCCCTCTTCGATCGCAAATCGCGCGAATTCGTTTGCTCCTTTTATCAATTCGAATGACACAATCGCAAAATTGAGCGGGAAAACCTATATTATTGAGTCTGACGAGAACTCCTATGGGTTTTATTTACAGATTTGAGGAACTTTCTCCGTTTGAACACAATACAATTTAAATACCCCAGAAAATACAAAATAGTGAAAGTTTGTACGTATTTGGTAATGAGAATTATATTTGTTTAGTGATTGAAAATAAAATTGCAATACTGTATGCCATTTTCGGAGATAAACTATTAGTATACCCATTGAATGTCTCCTAGTACAATCCATGATATATATCCCATGCATGGGTGATACAAAGGTTTGGGCGACAATTATCAATATATGAACATTTCTTGACCCGTAAAGCCATACATTTATTAACGATCGTCCAAACCTCTAAGTTTGTCTATTCGCTTTGTGTTCAATTATCACGTATATCTCAGCCCAAACTAATCCATATGCAATGCGATTTGCACAAACTGTCATGCAGGCATGTTAGGCAGCTGATAGTCAGTGCATGGCGTACACTCTTAAAATGCTGGGTTAAAAAAATGCCCAACACTGGGCAACATAATGTCCACACAACTATTGGTTAAAATCTGCCCAACTGATGTTCACTTGAAGGCTCTTGCCCAGAATTGGGTAATAATTGCCTAGAATTATGAATCTTTTGAACCAATAGTTGTGTGGACAGTAATATGTTGCCCAGTGTAGGGCATTTATTTACCCAACATTCTAAGAGTGTAGCCATTAATTTTCCAAGATTCTCCAATCTGCGCTTCATGAGGGGTCCATTGCAGGGGGCGGAGCCCTTGCTGGAAGCTTTTGGATTTTAGCAACTCAAAATCATAAATAAAAAACTACCTAGCTTAAAAGCAAGCAACAGCCAACAACAACATACAAGAACACAGAGAAAAGGGGCCTGAGGGGGAATGGGGCGTTGGTTGGGGGTGAGTGGCTCGGGCCCAATAGCCCCCTCGCTACGCCACTGCTGATAGACGGCATAATTTGCCCATCGAAAAATGTTTTTGCAAATGCCAGCGGTGTTAACAAGTACATTAAATATAAGATACTAGCACAAAGAGAGACTTCTAAAAACATAAACCCCATAAACCTCCAGTTTCCATGGAAACAATGTTTTTTGCGGTGACAAACGATTTTCGAGGTCATTGAGCGGATAGTACATTCCTTTGTTTTGTTTTAGTTTATATCACGGTATCAGAAATATTTAGTGAAATATAAGCACAAGTAAGAATATATCAGATTAAATGCAAGCACAATCCCTTCCTCGGGGACATTACATTAGATCAATATGTAATTACATAAATGTATTTGCAAACCTAGTTTGAAAAACAAATGAAAACAGTCGGAAAATTAAAAAAAATATCGCCTCTGAATTGACGATTGAATTAGCTATGTTTTGCTATAACAAATTTTTCCTAATCAATCTGTCAACGTTTGGTGTCGACCATAAATTCCATAATGCATTACGGTGTACCATAATGATATCAATTGTATAAAAGGAAAATATATTCTTCAGTGGCGAAATTGCGTGACTAGTTTGGAGGGGCGGGGTGGGGTTTCAGATATGAATTTCTGATAAGTATTTCTTCATTCGGAGGAGGAGCAGTAATAAGCTGATAAGGGCAATATTTCTCACCTTTTTTTTTGGGGGGGGGGGGGGGGGGGTGGGGGGAGGGGGAATTCTCTCCTCCCATATAATTCCCCTTTCATTTCGCCACTGATTGTCTATGTATTGGCGATGCAAATGGCCATGGTGGCTACAGGCGATTATTGCAGACGCTCTTTGTTTTGCCATGTATAGATTCATGTAATAAAGTCGTTAAAATATTGGTGCCTCCAGATATATTTTTGATTGACATTTTTAAAAATAAAAAACACTTCAAATCTGAACACACTTTTGCTTTTCACCGCGTGCTGAATTGACGCGTATGTCTAATCATTTCCCTTTCTCCGTTATCTACACATTATTAAGTCATATACATAAAATTTCCTCTGCACATTATGACAGGCTATTTCATTTGAGTTGTGACAAATATATAGTAAAAAAAAGACAACCATTTTCATTTATCAACTCATTGTACTATTTAGTAAAGCAAGAGGGAATTGAACACTTGTCAGTTCACCGATTTAAAGGACCCAAAGAATACAACGTACTTTGACACTTATTCCATAGTTGATGACTTAAAACATAGGTCTGCCGAAAAAAAAATCCATGAAAATAAACACAGTAGTGATTTAAGACTAGTTTTCTGATGCCAAATCTCACTTAGCGGCCAGTTTACGCCCCACCCACATGTAGGGTCCGGAATCGGCAGCGTGATCGACATGTGATTGAAAATTCATTGGCTTACGTCATGACGCGTCATCTACAGAATTTAGTTCATTAGTCCGTTCTTTAGATGACGTCACATTTTGGCGATTTAAAAGGGGCGTTCCCAGGACAATTAGATATTTACTAATTACCCCAAAAATGATTGATTTCATGAGAAACGACTGCCAAATTCTTTTTCTTCAGGAAAAGTTACATATAGAGAGCCGAATTGTGAAAAATAGGCCATCTAGACGCTGTAGTTCCTTTAATTGAAGCTTGTCTATTCATCATCTCGTCTCATCATAATTGCAAAATAGGATCGAGGATAACTCTAAATTAGTATTGTATGCATTTTTCCCGCCAGTAATCATACTTAAGTGTTTTGTTTTTATTCACCAAACTTTCAACGGCTTCCCATCTTCTTCGGTGTGTAATTAGTAAACAAGTGAAAGGATTTTATACAAGATTTTAGAGTTAAATCTTACTCTCACGCGAGCTGAATCCATTTGCTTTCATCAGATTTCATAACCATATTATTTTGTTCAACATCCGCTGATCCCCTTATCAAATCCCTTTTATCATGTTAATTAACCCACCACATATCCGAGGCACTGTATTGTACGTGGTACGCCATTTTTCCGAAGCCTAAGTGTTTACTGCTCAATGGGGTACATGATTATTCATTCATTTTTCAGATAAACCATGGTGATTCGTCACCCAAATCCGGCGCATGAATAAACTATTAAACGCAGAAAGATTGTTACTTAATATACACCCACGCACAAAAAATATGATACAGTACACTGATAGGGAGATAGCAACGGAGAATATAATGGTGAAGATGAATCATATATATGAAGAGCTTTCTTCCAAAAGGCGCTATATCCACTTTTTCTACTTTTGAGGAAAACAGGTTTCTTTGCCCAACTTTGTATATGAAAATTGAACTGTCTATATTTTGAATTTGAGTGAGTAATTTGTCGTAAAATGTGGATTCCTAGATAGCTACGTAGCTTATAAATGTATAACAGTATATCGTTAAAAATTGTTTTTAAGGAATGTGGATTTAGCGCCTTTTGGAACTGAGCTCTTCATATATATATATAAAATTATTCTTTTATACAATCATGCAGTCAAAATGCATGGTTACCCCTTTCACAAGCTATAATAGGAAGATAAATTGAATGATAACGTGCCATGTCATCTCATCTCATCTCGATCAATGTAGTACTTTTTAGTTTAATTTAATATGCAGTTAACACAACGGGTGGGCAATTTTTGCAAATATTCTGCATGCATAATCGTGAATATATTATACACTGCCTTTATAACGACGAATTCCCTCTAACAAAGTATAAGCTCAACGGGTTATTATATTGTGTAGTCATTTGTCAATGTAGCATAGTATAATCATATTAATTTTGTTTTTGAACTGATAGAGATCAAATTGCATATTTATTTTTTTGAATAGAAGCTCACCACATGCCACCTTAAAAAGATAATTTAGAGGGATCTGGTATATACTTGCGATTTTGAACAAACCGACAAAGGGTTAATATATATTTCTGTGACGTCCTCGGGTTCTAATTACTTCAAGTTTGTACCCGGTTTAAATGATTCTCGGGAAGTATATAAATCTTATATGTCATACACTGTTAAAACGCTGTGTAAACATATTCAACAACTTGTTGACATTTTTCAATAACCGCTGTTTGACATACCGGTATGAACCATCCAACTGTTGTTGAAAACATTCAACAACCCCAGTTGTTTAAAGTTTACACAATTGTTGTTTTAATTTTTTCAACAACAGTTGTTTAGAATAAATTTCATCAACCCTGTTGTTGAAACAGCAAACACAAAAAAGACGTAAAGCGGCAATGTCGGAATCGAACCGGGGATCTTTAGGTTATAAGCCTCACTCTCTATCGACTGCGCTATCTCGGTTCGCTTGGTTTGCAATGGGACAAAAGGGGTTTTGACGCGGTGATTTTGTGGTCGAAACTATCAGGTGATTTAACACGTTTCATCAACGCTTGAACAATGGCCGCTTCACACAACCCTTCTTTGTACAACTTATCATGCTACACCTAAAGTTGTATGCATATATTTAACAACCATTTTTTTCACAGCGTTTTTTTACCCAGCGTTTTAATGTAGATACAATATCTCAATAACAAAAGGGCAATTTAAATGAACAAAGCTGGTTGTATACATATGTTAGTGAGATTCAAGTGAATTAGGTCGATTGAAAGTTATTAGATCCCTTTAATATAGGATTAGGCATGATACCGTAAGGAAAGAAAGTAAATCAATAATGAATTCCAATTGAAATATGCTTGATTTCAAGTGCCTATAATTTCAAGCTATAACGGGATTCAAAATAATGTTAATTTTAAAAATACGCATTTTTAAAAGTAGACCCGATTTTATATCTTTTCTTCATTGTATTAAAATAATGTACCCGACGATTTTTTTTTTTAGATCAATACATAAATAGATTATTTTTAGAAATAAAGAAATGTGAAAAAATACAAAGAATCAAATAAAATCGGGAAAATTACTAATATATATTTCATCTCTTTGCGTAAATCAAATAACACATATACACAACTTGTCCATATACCCTACTGTAGATCAGGAAAATGATGATATGATCGATTTCTTCCTTTTGATTATACAATTCCTATTTTATTCTGAACCTCTGCCCCGCTCCCTATTTTATGATAATTTTCTCGCACTAAAAGCAATTCGGGATTTCTCCAGTTTTCCTAGCTGATTTCTTGCATCGATGCGTTCCGAGTCAATACAGAGCAAACAGGAGAATATTATTATGCATGCCAAAGATATAATACACACCTTCTTCTGTATTAATTGTGTTTATTCGTTACCTTATTGTCCCTCTATGGGTAGGCGGTTGTGGGCGAATACCACTCCTTTCTTACCACTCCAATAAGCCGCTGTCTTATTTATGTTCTGCGTTTGTTCGTATAGGTAACAGAGGAATCTGAAATTCGGAATATTTGTTCTGCTCTCATATTCTGTTTTATCGATTGTTTTCATATACATTATGAATCTAGTGATTTGCCATTTATTCTTGTCTTTTTCATGTTTTATCAATTGTGTGCGTGATGTTTGTGTTGAATTCCATATTACAGGTGTATTTGTGATCTGTGCCTCGGACTATTTTCCGCTCTCAAATCCGTTTTAATGATTTTTCTTACATTACAAATGTAGTGATTTGTAATTTCTTCTCTTTTTTTGTGCGTGATTTATTTTAATCTTTTTCTTTTTTTTTTACATTTTCACATAACAGGTGTATTCGGTAACCGTGCGTTGGAATCTTTCTAGCTATCACGTATTGTTTAATCGACTGTTTTTAAATCTTATATCATGTATCTAGTGATTTGTATGGTTTCTCCTTTTCCCCGCATTTTTTCCATATAACAGGTGTATTCGGGAATTGTGTTCGGACTATTTTATGCTGTCAGATCCATTACATTGATTTTCCTTACATAAACAATCTAGTGATTTGTAATGTTTGGTCTTATCATGGTAGTAGGATCCATGCTCTTATCAATCCTTTTTTTTAAATACAGGTGTGTTCGGGGTCTGTGCCTCGGAATGTTTTTTGCTTTTAAGTTCTGTATTATATTTTGTTTTTGTCTTACATTATATTAATGTGGTAGTTTGTAATTTATTCATGTTTTTTTTTTTTTTTTTTCTTCCTATCAACTTTGTGCGTGATTCTTCGTAATTTTCTTTTTTGTTTACATTTTCATACAACAGGTGCATTCGGGATCTGTGCCTCCGGCTATCTTCTTCTGTCCCTCCTCAACGGCAGTGCTTGTCGGAGGGATCCGGTCGACTCCGCCCTCCGGATCAGCCTCGCTCTGGGGGATCTAGGTAAGAAGTATTATCTGTGATTTTGATCCAGCAATGTATAAAAAAATGTTTACGAATTAATGTCAGCCTGGGTCTATATATACGTTTAAGCTTTTTTTCCCCAGAAAATGATTCTTTCTAACATCATCATCATAAACATCGCCGTAATTATCTTCTTCTCTATCATAATCATAAACTTCTTCATCATCTTCATCATAATTGTTAGCATCATCATCATCATCATGATAATTATCATCATCATCATGATAATTATTATCATCATCATGATAATTATCATCATCATCATCATCATCATCATCATCATCATCATCATCATCATCATCATCATCATCATCATCATCCCCATCATCATCTTCTTCATTACTTCTTTATAGCCATCTGTCACTGAACCTTATAGTCTACATTTCGCTTCTTTGTTACAGCTATAGGCTTCATGTGTCCGGTCGTCGCTATGGCCAGCTTTTCGCACGAGTGGCCGTATGGACCGAGTGGCTGTCAAACCTACGGGTTTGTGGCCACGTTCTTCGGACTGGTCAGTATCTGGAGCCTCGCTGCCCTTGTCAACTATCGCTATCAGATCGCCAAGCCGGACGCTAAACCTAGTAAGAATCTCTAGTATTGGTTTCATTTTTTAGTAACTTTTCTTTATTCAGCCTTTTACAATGCTTTATTTTATGTGCAGTGTGTTTCTGTCTATTGGAATTTCTTTTTTACTTGAACCAAACTCGTTGCTATTTTTAAATACATTTTGAAAAAGAGGAAGAGGAAGAAAAGTGAAAAGGAAAAATAGAAGAAGAAGAAGAAGAAGAAGAAGAAGAAGAAGAAGAAGAAGAAGAAGAAGAAGAAGAAGAAGAAGAAGAAGAAGAAGAAGAAGAAGAAGAAGAAGAAGAAGAAGAAGAAGAAGAAGAAGAAGAAGAAGAAGAAGAAGAAGAAGAAGAAGAAGAAGAAGAAGAAGAAGAAGAAGAAGAAGAATGGAGGAGGAGGAGGCGGAGGAAGAGCAGGAGGAGGAAGAGGAAGAGCAGGAGGAGGAGGAGGAGGAGGATGATGATGATGAGGAGGAGGAGGAGGAGGAGAGAGGAAAATTAAGGAAAATGAAGGAGAAGTCGCAGAAGAAGATGCAGAAGTAGATGAAGAGTAAAAAAGAACTATCATAATTTTACCGAGTCGTTTTTATTGTTATATCTTCTTTTTCTTCAAAAAAAGCAGATGATATGAGCGGGCGATATTTTCTGCTGCTCGCCGTGATCTGGTTTGGCGCCTTTTTCTGGGCTGTGACTCCACTTCCCGCCATCGGTTGGGGGCGCTATGCCCTTGAACCGTTCGGTACAGGTTGTCTGCTTGACCTCGGTGACCGCGACCCTGCGTACTACCCCTACCTGGTCGGGTTTGCCACCCTGGGACTGGCAATGCCTATCGCACTGCTGATCACTCGTGGGTTGGAACCAAAGGACATGCCCCAAGAAGCTGTTTCGGTAAGTAAACCGCTAAACCCCTTCTTATTTTTTTCTTCGTAACAACATCAAAGTTGGTTGTTAAATTCCGTTGGGGCTGGCAATGCTGATATATCGTGGGTTGGAACCAAAGCCAAGGGCATGCCCCAAGAAGTAGTTTCAGTACGTTTACCACTAAATCTCTACTTATTTTTCATTTTCGGGTGTTAATTAGTCTTTGCGCCGTAATTGGCAGCATGGTTAGTATGCTCCCGGAGAGTTGAGAAAGTACGCATAATCATTGCGTGGGTTTGAAATGTACCTGATGACCCATAGGTAACAATAATAATTTAAGCGCAGTAGAGTGTATGTATAGTAGCTGCGATATATACATTTTCATATTATTATTATTATTATAAGAACAGTTGGTTGCTCAATACTGTTCGGGTTTGCCATCCTGGGGCTGGCAACGCCTATCGCACTGCTGATCACTCGTGGATTAGAACCGAATGGCATGCCCCGATGAGCCGTTTCGGTAAGTGTACCTCTAAACCCTTTATTTTTCGTAAGAACATCAAAGATGGTTGATCAATTCTGGTCAGGTTTGCCACACGTTGGGGCTGGCAATGCTGGTATATCGTGAGTTGAAACCAAAGTCAAAGGCATATCCCCAGCATGCCCCAAGAAGCTGTTCAGTGAGACCTCACCAAACCCTTCTGTTCTTATTTTTGTAAGAACATCAAGCATTTCAAGTTGGTACATGTAGTTCAATTCTATGTCTTTTCGGGGGTCCGACCTTTGAACTGGATGACCAAAAGCTGTTTCGGTGAGTCTTACACGGAACCCTTTCTATTCTTTCTTAAGAAACATCTACACAAAGCTTGTAAGTACATTATATTATGGGTTTCGTTTGGGTTAGGGACCTTTGGACTGGATGACTGACCATTATGCTACTGAATACCCGTGGTCTGGAACCAAACGACATGGTCCAGGAGGCTGTGTCCGGTGAGCCTTTGCACTAAACCCTTTCTTATATTTTATTAAGAAAATCAACTACCACAGTCAAACCTGTCTCAGTAGCCTTCTTTATATACATGTATTAGCTAACTATTATGTTGGGACACAAGAAGAGATCTCCTGCAGAGTAACACGGTGTTATTGTATACTTGGTTATAAAGGTCACCTGTCTACAGTGGCCACTTTTATGGTGTTCCATAAATGGTCACTACAAACGGGTTCGACTGTAGTTGGTAGTTCAATTCTCTACATTTGTACTGGATGCCCATCATATGCTACTGAATACCCGGCCTGGAACTACAGGACAAGGTCATGGTGGTCCAGGAGGCTGTTGCTGTAAGCTCATCTCTAACGCTTTTCATTTTACCACTTTTGAACATTAAATAAGTACAAAGATATGAAGGCGTACATGTTTTCTGATATTTTTTTCGACAACCTGTCCCGACGATAGAACTGGAAGTGTTCATCCCGCTGCTAAATTGCTTTACCAAATAGCATGTCCCGAAAGCTTTTTCGGTAATTCCATCGGTAGGCCGTTTTCTTTGATGTTTTTTTTTGTCAATAATGATTGAAATATGCAAAGATTGTCAAGCAATGGTCATGGCTGGCCACCGGGCTTCCTATGACTCGGAAATGTTCTTAAAGGCACTTTGCTCCGAGCGGCACTAAATTGGTGCAGCTGCTGATCGTCATAATTGATGGAATTACAAAAAGGTTATTTTATAATAATTATGGACACTGCATAGTCTGCACTGTTATATAACTTTATTTAAAGTAACTGCGACGTCGAGTCACGAGGCGCTTTTCAAAGATCGCAGGAATACTGGTGAACGCACGTCCGCACGATTGGTAGATAAAACAAAAATGACAAAGAGCCGACTCGATCCAATCTGACTGGTTCTTCGGATTGGGTCAGTGTGCGTTTCTTAACGAATCCGATGTTGCCAGTTGGGAGCTAGTCGGAACCGATTCATCATGTTAAATCGGCTCCGGCAAGTCGGGCCCAATTCTAGCATGACTGATCGGGTCGAGTCGAATTCGTGTGTTTACCGGGCTGTTTGTTTGAAGTCTGAAGTTTAAAGTCGTGAGAGAGTGTTGCGAAAGTGTTGCAAATTCGCATAGAAATTCTTGCCTGGTTCTCAAAAGGTATGTTCCGAAAGCACACCAATACTTTCATAAATAGGTACTGATTTAATTGTTTATCCGCTTTTATCCTAATCTTCCAGGCTTGCTGGAGAGCCGTGCTTGTTCTCTGCACTTACTGGGGCGTTTACGGAATGATTGCTGTCGCCTGTGCACTCGGGGGGCACACCCGGGTGGTCTCCGTTCGACTCTTCGCTCTAGCACCGGTCCTCGCAAAGCTCTGCCCGGTCGTCAACCCACTCCTGTTTGAGGATATGGCGCCCTCTGTGTGCAAGAAACCGAAAGTTGTGACGCCCAAGACCAAGAAACTCGATGAAAAGAAACAATAATCGGGGAGAATGAGTGGAGAACAAAATGTTTAAACCAAATTTCACTATGTGTTTATGATAAATCGAATGCTTTGTGGCTGTTTAACTTTGTCATCGATTGAATTGCACTTATTGTTGTTCGGGGTAACATACGTATATGTTATGTGAATAATTGAGCTATGCTGTCGGTCTGTGGCATTCATTTGCAAGATATATCAGGAATCAGGTGAGGGGTGCTTTTTGTGCATGACCGCTTTCGAAGAATGAACATTCCTGCCATCTGTGTTGTTGTTTTTCCGAACAAAATTCATAGATTTTTTAGGTGCGAAAATAATGACAAACGACTTTCTAATAATAGATTTTTGTTATAATGTTCGAATCATACAGTCTGTCGCGTCTAAGTACCGATCTCAATACAATATCTGAACAAAATTATGTGCTAACTATAGTGGGATCCAGCAAGTGCTATACTAAACTGAATCCCCCCGATATCACTCCCAAAACGATATGCGGTTATCCCTTCATAATGCAATGATATCATTCCCAGAATCATGTAATAAATACATTATATTATAATTTAGGAATTATTGCTTTTGAATCCAACGCAACAGCAAGTGGGCACCACCCCGAATGATCGGTTTGGGTTTGGTCTGGTTGAGTGTCTCAATGGTTAATATCATCTGACTTAGTAAAATACAAGTCATTGATTGGCTAAACACGGTCACGTGATTGGCATGCCATTTTTGTATGTACACTGAATTCGGGCACGCAATTGACTGACACAATACCAAACATTTCTATTGGTACACAAACAATTACATTCGATCGACATCATCCCGCGCGACCCCGAATTCATCGGCTTGGTCACTTTGGTGTCGGTCTGGGTTCGGTTTGGCATAGTGATTAGGCCTTGGAAACTGTCTTTATTGTCAAAACGAGTACCGGTAGTTCACTTGTATCTATATATTATTCAGTGTTATACGTTTCATAACCATAACAAAGGTGATATTTTTTTTGTAGATGTAGGCCATTATATTTAGAAGTTACAATACTTATTTACGAATGTTTACTCAAGAAAGTCTGTGCGAATTTCACATTATTCTAATATATTACATCACATTGATATTATCGTGGAATATGGCACATCACTTTATTATTAAACTATATCACAGTTTATGTATTGCAGTTTACTGGATAGCATTATTATTAGGCGGGTATCACGATTAACGTTTCATACATCATATCTAAGTATTGTCGTGAAAAGCTCTGAATAATTTATGCGTAGGTCAGTTGTAATAATATACCGTAGATAATACGTTGACTAAAATTTAGTTAAATGGTATAATGCATAATTAGTTGATGTATATTGTTCTACCCTTGCACTCATAATACATTATACAATTACAAGTTTAAGTACATTTGTTGGCATTCAATCAATGCTGGCCTTAAATAATTGTGACAATGTTGCTAAATGTTATTGAATTGTTTTCGTTATGTCACAGAAGTATTAAATAGACTGATTCGCAAGAGCCTGCAGGCTAAAAATAACAAATGAAAGAAGAAAAGGAAAAAACACGGACACAAAATTCAGTGCATGGGAAACTCGATAATGCACTTGCTTCACATCATGGATGATATACGAAGAACGTGTACAAATAGAGATGACATTTTATGAAACCATATAAGGTACATCATTAATTGATTTGATTTGATGTGAATGTATTTTTGATGTAAGTAAAACAAACTTATGTCGATATTGTAAAAATTGTCACGGCGTCCTGGCGCACGTAACGGATGTATACAATTGTGATAAATAAATTGTCCATTTTGCACCATTTTAACTTATGCACTTTGGTCACGCGAATGAGTGCTGCTCTGTTGTTGTCCTTTATTGTGTTTGAATCTCGATTTTCCATATTCCTAATTCGGGACCAGCTAAGGACTGGTGTACGAGGCGGGAGGGTTGGAGGGGGTGGGGGGGGGGGGGGGGGGGGGGCTTGGGGGCTGCAGCCCAAGAGTTTTGAAAATAATAATTTTCGGGCTAAAAACAATTACCTCAAATCCGGGCAAATCATGTACCATTCGGGCAAAAGGCTCAATAGATTTGGGCGAACCCGTCACACTTGGGCGAAAAGCAAATTCATTCGGGCAAAACGTGAGTCATTTTCTGGCAAAATCACCCCAAAATTCTTGCTAATCATCACAATATTTTCTGGCAAAGGACACTTCATATAATTTTCGGGCATCGAATTGTCAAAGACCCCCATTTTGCGTGTCATTACAAAATCAGGAGGGATCATAATTATTCGAGTAAAAGACCTCAGCTCCGCCCCCCCCCCCCCCCCCCCCCGGCAACAAATAATATGTGTTATTACCAGGCGCCCATTTGGTCACCATGGTAGAGTTGTTACATGCCCTCATTGTCCCAAATACACACACACACACACACACACGCACACACGTTTTCGTAATGTTTTATTCCTCCAAATTAGCAGCTAGAATACATCAATACCAATTTCATATACATAAACATAATACAAAATAAAAAAACAAAGTACATACATAAACATATCAAAATATAAACTGCATATTATACAAAACAAGCAAAATTTGAGGATTTTAAGCTCAGCTAAAAAAAAATTCACCCCACACTCACTCACTCTCACATGCACTGAGAATCATATTAAATTGGAATTAATACAAGCAAGGTTTTCTTGTCTCCATCCCTATAATCTTAAAGGGTTAAATTATAATACACATCCTTTTCTATATATAAGGTAAATATATTTCACCATACAAATTATATTTTTTATTTGAATTGCCTGACAGTTCAACAAATAATTATATACCGCCAATCCAAGTTCCTTATTTCATCTAACTCGTAACATGACGATGTTGTCGATTTTGATTCATCCAGGAAAGAGTTCATAGACACGAAATAACAATAACAAATTATCGTAGAAAATTCACTTTAGTCTGGTATTATGATTCAAATATATCATTACAAGCGTTAAATTGCATCACCGTCATCTATCAGATTATCGATATAAAACTACTGGAAATTTCTTTTGTTTTTGGAATTAAATTGCATCGTCGTCATCAGATCATGGATTTAAAAAAAACTACTGGTAATTGCTTTTGTTTTTGGCGGCGCCATATTTTCGCAACACACACACAATACGACACTGCTATACAGAACACTAGGAGTGACGCTGTCTAAAATGACGCCTCCACGGAGTGAGCATGATGTATTCATAATAGCTTTATGGACGTATTACCAATGCTAGTGTTACCTCCTCTCTCTGAAACTCTAATAAAAGAGCACTCTAACACATCGATACATTTACTTTGATTTATTCGAACTTGATTGGAATGTCAAGATGAGCCATTTGATCCTGGTACCACGCGTTGAATCTCTCATTCTGTGCCACGGTAAACAGATTCTTCCAGCCACCGATGACGCCTATAACCGGGAAGAGACAGGAAAACACCCAAAGCTACTAACACAACTGTATAATGAAATTTGTTGAATTCTGGAGAGAGAGACTACACTGTTTTATGTTTTATGTATATTATTATTATTGAAGTCACTAATGGCAATCATGATTATGGTAGAAAGTACAACATATGAAGCGAGAGGGGGGAGGGAGAAAGGTAAGGATGGGATGGATGAAGATGGGGAAGGGGAAAGGGGAGAGGGGAAAGTGGAGATGAGGAGGGAAGAGGGGGGACGGTATAGAGGATCGAGGAGGGGAAGAGAAGGGGGAGGGGAGGGAAGACGGGATGTAGGAGGAGGGCGGATGGAGAGTGAGGAAGGAGGGGGAGAGAGGGGAGATGGTGACGACCCGGTACAAAATATACAGATGTATAGTAACAGAGAAAGAGGAGTGGAAAATATTTGGTTTCTTGTGAATGAACTGTTATTTACCGTCTCCCGGACGCGACAGGCCACCAATCTGTTACATAGCATAACTACAGTCATGCCATACTTACACCAGGGATTTATATTTCATAATATACATATCAAATGTGCAACAGACTCTAGAACTGAAAGTGTTAAGTTTGTTGCTGTTTGATCTGATTTACCTTTGTTCAGAAAGCGGAGCGATGTCTCTTCCCTCTCTGGTAGATGTGATGGTCTTCGTGGCTTTGCGTTGGCGTACGACTTCTTCATTTGGGACAGCGAGCTATATTCAACGACCTTCTGCAACTCATCGTCCGAGAGATGTACCCCTAGGTGATCAGCAACTCGTCGAATTTGTACCAAAGGTTCCTTGGAAGATTACAATGTTACATTGTATTATTAAATCTTCTTTGTGACGCGATACGAGTTAGCTGCGTTAAATTACTTTTTTTGTATCCAAAAGATGTGCCAAAAATAATATGTAACCCGGCGCACTTAATTATTGATATAATCATAATGGTATTGTAGATTAATTTTCTCTGCCTTTAAAACATGGATATTATATATTTTTGTTATCCCTGATCAATTTGTATTGTTCAAGCCAACAAAGTGAAGTAAATAGTATCAAGCGGTTCTAATAAGATGAACAATTTAGGGTTTGTATGTCATGGTTGTAGTTTGTTGTTGATGTATCAGAGCGAACTAATTTCACCAAAGACTGAATTATTTCACCAAAGACTGCTTGAAGAACAGCAGTGGGGCATAATGCTATACAGCTGAATATACCCATACTCAAGCCGTATTGTCATCACTTGTAAAGTGTTTCTTCATGTAAGATTTGTAAAATTCTTTAATATGTATATATGAATCTTCATGTATTGTTTTTATGTTGATTTTGTTATGCGGAAATAAAAACAAACAAACAATTGAATAAATAGTAATACCTTTTTAAGATCTTCGTAAAACAAGAAAAGAACGTTGTCCCTTTCCCTGGCAGCTTTCCAGTAGCTGTCTACGTGTTGTGGCCATGGCCCACCCATGCCATCTGTAGAATGCAATAAAGCAAAACATGATTAAATTGATGATGAAAATATGTTCGTACAACTACTTTACATCTTCTTTATAACTACACTTTACAACTTTAGAAATCTCTCCGTTCTCACATACCTCCTTGTATTATTACCAATAGAACAAGCAGCTTTCGGGTTTCCACATTTCTCTTCCTTTACGATTGAAGTGTTCAGATACATAATTATCTACTGGATAAAGTCAGTGCAATGAGTAAGAAAATGCCACTTTGCATTGTCGACCATGATTCGGTCATAATAATATCTTCCATTTATCATGGTATTTTCACACCTAATTTAGTGGACATACAAAATCACCGACCTACACATGCATTTTACCAACCGTTTGCCTTTTTTAAAATTTTTATACATTTCTCCTTTAAAGCTTTCTGAAAAAGTACTACTGGGAAAGTTACGAGAAATTATTCTTGGCCAAATTAATTTATCGATATTGCTTAAGTCGTATAAAAAGGGCGTCTGTGATATGTCAAGATCTGAACGTTTATACTATTATATGGATTTAAAAAAATTAATTTTTGTAAAGTCCTTTCAACGACTTATTACTCGTTCACTTGACTAGTGGACAGGTCGAAGTTCCTTGACTGTTTCGTTGTTCCCTCGTATTGTTGTGCACGCCGTCGGGACGACATTCAGGACTGTGGTGACGACTTGGAAAATGTATTGCATGTCATCTAACGTCTCCGTCACAGTCTCAGAGCCACCAACGAAAATGTACTTACGGCCTGTGAGGAATTCTTCCAGCATTCCTTCCCATGTGAAGCGAGTCATGGGGGTCTTGCCTACGAAGTTCCAGAGCGAGTTGAGGACATCCTTGGGGTTACGAGCTACGTAGATCACCTGAAAATTACAAATATATATATTTATCTACCGTATCGAGTTAGACATAACGATCACGTTAGATGCAGTATTATTTTTTTTATTGGTTATTTCGAATCGTTTAGGAGTCTGTTATTTCTAACAAGACGGATGTTTAATATGGTTCAAATTGATTTTGATAGGAGTCCTGTTATTTGCTCTACTCGCCCCTTTAATTACGTGCATTTAATTAGAACAATACGGTGATCCATTTATTGTTTGCTCTCACCTTTGCAGTGTCAAGGAGCGTCGGTGGCAACGCCTCGAGGTGCAGGTGTGTCTGGATAACCCTGGGTGAGGGCGTTCTTTCAACTGTATCCATGAATGGCGACATGTCCATCGGATGAGCGAGCTCTTCTTCGCGGTTCAGAGGAAACTCTTGACTTATATCGATCATTGTGATGCTGTTTCTTGATGTCGACCGGTCGACCTTGGATAAATCGCCTTTCGTTTGAACGAGATGGACGATTTCTAGCATCCAGTGTGTGCCTGTAAAAATAAAACAACGTCATAATTTGAAGAAGATCAAGAATGGTACAACTTTAACTAAAGTCAGGAAAAAGGGTTACAATTATCCAAACATTATATCATCTTCTTTATAACAAACAGCGGTATATAAATTCAAATACCCGATTTCGCGAACGTAGCCACCCACACATCATCAGGGCGCACGGTGAAGGATTGTAGAGTGTTGATGCGGGGTCGATGCTTGCATCCAGTGAGCTGTTTGGATACTTACGACCCTTGTAGAAATGATGCCCAACTCATGTGCAGAATCTGCCATTTTCTGTTATTTTTGTTAACACTGAAGTAAAGTCGAAATTGAATAAATTTGCAATGTTTTCACGTTAGCCGGGCGTAAATTGTCTCAAGCATGCGCCGATTATTGTTGCAACGTGAAACCAACTAGTCAGTTTGTCTTATTGACAAAATTATTACAGTATACATGTTACAGCGGAGTTCAATACCATCACTATATGATCATGTTTCAAAGGACAAGGTATAGTACATAATATAAAACTACCCGTATCTGAACACGTGTGTGTCACTTACAGTTAGTGGCGTAGCATGGTCGGTCTGATTGGGGGCACGCAACAATTATTGGGGGCACAATTTATGTTTTTCATTTCCCCCCCCCCCCCCAAAAAAAAAAAACACGTCCCTCTCGTCCCTATATGTTTCCTAGTGTTTTTGTTTGTTATTGTTTTATGTTTTGTGTTTTTTTTTTTTTTGGGGGGGGGGGGGGGCGTGCCCCCCATCGCTACGCCACTGCTTATAGTTATTTTTACGCTGTTCTATGATAAATTCTTTCCATAACGCAGAAGCGTACTATTCACCTACTGACTAAAGAGGAAATGAGGGCACTCTCCTTAATTATAGCGTTAGACAATTGACATGCGGCCTGTATACTGTGCCCCCCCCCCCATCCCTGCCCCCCTCCTGTGGCTACGCCATAACTCCGAATTCGACTTTAAACCCGCGTATAGCAGGTATAGCCTAGATCGGTACATCAATGAAACCAAATAACAGGAAACTCACAAACATGGCAGTCATGACGTGCACGGCGTAGTGTAAGCAATCCCGGTTAATCCCGGCTAATCCCATAATATGCTGCCACTGTAAACCCTTGTGCGAGGAAACAGACATCACAAAGATGTTAGCACCATAATGACATGGGTTACACCTATAGGCGCCGGAAAAGGGGGGGGGGGGGCCGCCCCCCCCCCCCCCCCCAATCCAAAAAGTGGGGGGGGGGGGGGGGGGCAAATCGCTTTTTTGCATCACCAAAAAGCCCCCCCCCCCCCCCAAAAAAAAAAAAAAAAAAAAAAAAAAAAAAGGAGAAGTGGGAAAGAAAAAAGAAAAAGTATGAGACTTGTTAATTCTCACATTCAACAACTAATCTATACGTCCATTTTAAGTTTTCGCTGCGCGCTTCGCGCGCGAACAGATTATCCCAGTTTGTTGTGTAACTTGCGTATGGTCTTGGCCATGGGGTGAGTACTTTTTCTGTACCGGGCCACGTATAGTTCCCGTGTAGGCTGGCATTGCTCTAGCTGCTGGTGTGACTTGCACCAAATGCACCATTTCAAGTATATAAATGCAAATTCTTCCCCGTGGGAGGGGGATACCCCCTCCCAAACCCTCCCCCTCTGGCTCTGCCCCAGCGGCCCTTGGTCGCTTCGCTCCCTCGGGCATGTCGGGACTCATTCTTGGCTGTAGGCTATGTGGTTGGATCATACATAATATGGCATATTATGGTATATGTTGGAACTGTGTATGACACTAAATACAATATTTTGTGTGCGTTGGGGTGCATATTTATTAGTGTGCATATTTATTAGTGTGTCAATTTGTTTTCTTCGTGAAAAATGTATTTAATATTTCTGGTCGATCAAATCATAACACGCTTTCCCAGATACAGTTAATCTTAAAGGGGTAGTTTAGTTTTGGTAGAGAGGGCGCTGCACATCACAATTTTTTTGTGTGAGGTAATGAAAAACTGAGTGTCGAATTTGAGAGAAAAGGCAATTTTAATGGCAGAATAAACTTTATTTGGTCAAAATCGACCCAGAAACGGCTGAAATATCAATAAATATATCTGATCTTATAATTATTTGGGGCCCAAATAATTAGATGATTTTTTTCAAAAAATAAAAAAAATGCTTGCACTTTTTCAAAAAATTTCAAAAGCGTTTTTTAAATAGTTGTTGATGATCTCTCTATTTAGTAATTATTTCAATAAAACATCACATGCATAATTTTGTATGAAAAATGGTTGAAACCAATGCCTTTTTCGAAAGCGCCCTCTTGTGTTTTAATGGCTCTTTTTGAATGATAACAGGCTTTTTACTGTAATGTTGTATACCTTTCGAGCATGGTAGAGTTATAACTATTAGTTTATAATGTTACTGTCCAGGTTTGGTTACTAAAGTTCAGCCTTATATCAAAACTGTACTACCCCTTTAAGCCCGAATGTCCTATTTAGGTATGCACCAGATTGCACAATTTCAAGTCCAAAAATGCAAAAGCTCCCTACCGTGGGAGGGGGGGGGGGGGGGACACCCCCTCCCACATCCTCCCCCCGCTCAGTCACTTCGCTCCCTCGCAATGTCTCATTCTCACCTCAGCTCTGGCTCAAAGTTGGCAACCCTGTGAGTGTGCATGGTTGGGCATGAGCCCCTACATTAAAAAAAGTCGCAAGCCCCTTTAGGTCTTTGTCCCCCCCCCCCCCCCCCCCAATCCAAAATGCTTCCGGCGCGCCTGGTCCCCCACCCCCTCCTCCTCCCCACGATGTGTACGCATATTAACAGCTGCCGGTGGAACAAAATACCTGTTCCTTTCTAGCTTTTGCAATTCTCATATAATCAATGCAGGCCCAACCAGGCTCCCATAGGCAATGGGTTAATATCCCCGACAATAACATAATAATATATTATTGTCGGGAATAATATCCCATTACCTATCGGAGCCTGGTGGGTCAATATTATTGTCTGTAGGTGGGTAAATAATGTTGTGTTTGGCTGCCAAGAAAATTTGTTTTGCGCTCATGCGCTGCATTTTATATTTATCAATATAAGCATGGAACAAAATACGGTTTCCAAATTTCTCAATTATTTGTTTTCTTCGTGAAAAATATATTTAACATTTCTGGTCGATCAAATCATAGCACGCTTTCCCAGATACAGATAATATTAAGCCCGAATTTCCTATTTAGGTATGCACCAGATTACACAATTTCAAGTCCAAAAATGCAAAAGCACCCCCCTCTCACACCCTCCCCCTCCCCCCCCCCCCCCCCCCCCCGCTCAGTCACTTCGCTCCCTCGCAATGTCTCACTCTCACCTCAGCTCTGGCTCAAAGTTGGCAACCCTGTGAGTGTGCATGGTTGGGCATGAGCCCCTACATAAAAAAAAGTCGCAAGCCCCTTTAGGTCTTTGTCCCCCCCCCCCCCCCCAATCCAAAATGCTTCCGGCGCGCCTGGTCCCCCACCCCCTCCTCCTCCCCACGATGTGTACGCATATTAACAGCTGCCGGTGGAACAAAATACCTGTTCCTTTCTAGCTTTTGCAATTCTCATATAATCAATGCAGGCCCAACCAGGCTCCCATAGGCAATGGGTTAATATCCCCGACAATAACATAATAATATATTATTGTCGGGAATAATATCCCATTACCTATCGGAGCCTGGTGGGTCAATATTATTGTCTGTAGGTGGGTAAATAATGTTGTGTTTAGCTGCCAAGAAAATTTGTTTTGCGCTCATGCGCTGCATTTTATATTTATCAATATAAGCATGGAACAAAATACGGTTTCCAAATTTCTCAATTATTTGTTTTCTTCGTGAAAAATATATTTAACATTTCTGGTCGATCAAATCATAGCACGCTTTCCCAGATACAGATAATATTAAGCCCGAATTTCCTATTTAGGTATGCACCAGATTACACAATTTCAAGTCCAAAAATGCAAAAGCACCCCCCTCTCACACCCTCCCCCCCCCCCCCCCCCCCCCCCCGCTCAGTCACTTCGCTCCCTCGCAATGTCTCACTCTCACCTCAGCTCTGGCTCAGAGTTGGCAACCCTGTGAGTGTGCATGGTTGGGCATGAGCCCCTACACACAAAAAAATCGTGAGCCCCTTTAGGTCTTTGCCCCCCCCCCCCCCCCAATCCAAAACTGCTTCCGGCGCGCCTGGTTACACCCATATAGTTATATTCTTTAGTATATAACTCTATGGTTACACCCCCGTATAATTTTGCTTGGACTCCCAAAATCATCGTACGATCCCCGGCAAATATGTACAAATGAAGTCCATCCCGTGCCAATGCTCCAATCAAAGCCGTATATAACTTCAGCCCAACCTGTGTATAGTGAACACCCAGGGGAGTCAATAATAGTTGCCAGTGTAGACAGGTAACCACTATTGACAGTTTCCATAAAAGTGCTTTTCTCTGCAGGGCAATGCTTTTCTGGCCACTATCTATAGGCAGGTTGGCTGCCTTAGACAGGTGGCCACTCAAACAGGTTTGACTGTATTAGCCCTATTATACGTGTCTACTTGTAAGCTACAGATGGGGGGCTAGTCCTCTGCCCTCTGGTAACTCCCGTCTCCAATTGCTGAATGCCAATGCGAGGGGCTGGAGGGCAGAGGGACAACTTGTTTTAGTCTGTTGTACGACGCTTGGGGTTCGAACCCGGGATCTCCCGTACATGAGGCAGTGAGGTAGGCACTAATGGGCCGGTCATACTTACGGTAGTGGACGTAGTGATCCGTAGGGTAATTAAATGTGGGTCAGACGTGGTGTAAGTACGTTAAACTAGGTTAACATGGTTAAACTACGATAAAATACGTAAAGGTACGGTGATGAGCCACAGAAGGGTACAGATAAGTACGTTCAAGTACCATAAACTACGCTACACTACGCTAGACTTCGGTAATGCGGGTGCAGCTCACGGACAGGTACGGAGTGGTACGTCTGACTACGCTTGAGTACAGGCGCGCCGGAAGCAGTTTTGGATTGGGGGGGGGGGGGGGCAAAACCCTTAGGGGGCTCACGATTTATGTGTTTAGGGGCTCATGCCCAACCACACTCACAGAGTTGCCAACTTTGAGCCAGAGGTGAGAGCGAGACATTGCGAGGATAAAGCGACCAAGCCCGAGGGAGCGAAGTGACTGAGCGGAGTCCCCCCTCCCACGGTAGGGAGCTTTTGCATTTTTTGACTTGAAATTGTGCAATCTGGTGCATAAAAACATGATCCAACAACAGAGCTTACAACCAAAAATGAGTCCCGAGGGAGCGAAGCGACCGAGGGCTGGGGCAGAGCCAGAGGGGGAGGGTTTGGGAGGGAGTATCCCCCTCCCACGGGGAAGATTTTGCATTTATATACTTGAAATGGTGCATTCTGGTGCATAAAAACATAAACCATATGCCACATTATGTATGATCCAACATCATAGCTTACAGCCAAAAATGAGTCCCGAGGGAGCGAAGCGACCGAGGGCTGGGTCAGAGCCAGAGGGGGAGGGGGTATCCCCCTCCCACGGGGAAAATGTTGCATTTATATACTTGAAATGGTTCAATTTGGTGCATAAAAACATAAACCATATGCCACATTATGTATGATCCAACAACATAGCTTACAGCCAAAAATGAGTCCCAAGGGAGCGAAGCGACCGAGGGCTGGGTCAGAGCCAGAGGGGGAGGGTTTGGGAGGGGGGTTCCCCCTCCCACGGGGAAAATTTTGCATTTATATACTGGAAATGGTGCAGTTTTGGTGCATAAAAACATAAACCATATTCCACATTATGTATGATCCAACAACATAGCTTACAGCCAAAATGAGTCCCGAGGGAGCGAAGCGACCGAGGGCTGGGTCAGAGCCAGAGGGGGAGGGGGTATCCCCCTCCCACGGGGAAAATTTTGCATTTATATACTTGAAATGGTTCAATTTGGTGCATAAAAACATAAACCATATGCCACATTATGTATGATCCAACAACATAGCTTACAGCCAAAAATGAGTCCCAAGGGAGCGAAGCGACCGAGGGCTGGGTCAGAGCCAGAGGGGGAGGGTTTGGGAGGGGGTATCCCCCTCCCACGGGGAAGATTTTGCATTTATATACTTGAAATGGTGCATTCTGGTGCATAAAAACATAAACTATATGCCACATTATGTATGATCCAACATCATAGCTTACAGCCAAAAATGAGTCCCGAGGGAGCGAAGCGACCGAGGGCTGGGTCAGAGCCAGAGGGGGAGGGGGTATCCCCCTCCCACGGGGAAAATGTTGCATTTATATACTTGAAATGGTTCAATTTGGTGCATAAAAACATAAACCATATGCCACATTATGTATGATCCAACAACATAGCTTACAGCCAAAAATGAGTCCCAAGGGAGCGAAGCGACCGAGGGCTGGGTCAGAGCCAGAGGGGGAGGGTTTGGGAGGGGGGTTCCCCCTCCCACGGGGAAAATTTTGCATTTATATACTGGAAATGGTGCAGTTTTGGTGCATAAAAACATAAACCATATTCCACATTATGTATGATCCAACAACATAGCTTACAGCCAAAATGAGTCCCGAGGGAGCGAAGCGACCGAGGGCTGGGTCAGAGCCAGAGGGGGAGGGGGTATCCCCCTCCCACGGGGAAAATTTTGCATTTATATACTTGAAATGGTTCAATTTGGTGCATAAAAACATAAACCATATGCCACATTATGTATGATCCAACAACATAGCTTACAGCCAAAAATGAGTCCCAAGGGAGCGAAGCGACCGAGGGCTGGGTCAGAGCCAGAGGGGGAGGGTTTGGGAGGGGGGTTCCCCCTCCCACGGGGAACATTTTGCATTTATATACTTGAAATGGTGTAATTTGGTGCATAAAAACATAAACCATATGCCACATTATGTATGATCCAACAACATAGCTTACAGCCAAAAATGAGTCCCGAGGGAGCGAAGCGACGGCGAGGGCTGGGTCAGAGCCAGAGGGGGAGGGTTTGGGAGGGGGTTTCCCCCTCCCACGGGGAAAATTTTGCATTTATATACTTGAAATGGTGCGGTTTTGGTGCATAAAAACATAAACCATATGCCACATTATGTATGATCCAACAACATAGCTTACAGTCAAAAATGAGTCCCGAGGGAGCGAAGCGACCGAGGGCTGGGGCAGAGCCATAGGGGGATGGTTTGGGAGGTGGTATGCCCCTCCCATGTATATATACTTGAAATGGTGCAATTTGGTGCACGTCACACAAACAGCCAGAGCAATAACAGCCTACACAGGAACTTCGTGGACCGGTACAGAAAAATCCACCCCAGACGTACCCCATACGCAAGTTACACAACAAACTGAGATAATTTGTTTGCGCGCGAAGCGCGCAGCGAAAACGTTAAATGGATGTATAACCAAGGAGGCTTAAACCTCCTTGCTGATACATTTAATTGTTTCTTTTCCTTTTTCTTTCTTTCTTTCCCTTTTCTTTCTTTCTTTCTTTCTTTTCTTTCTTTTTTTTTTTTTTTGAGGGGGGGGGGGGCTTTTTGGGGGGGCAAAAACGCGTTTTGCCCCCCCCCACTTTTTGGATTGGGGGGGGCGGCCGCCCCCCCTGCCCCCCCACTTCCGGCGCCTATGCTTGAGTACGGTACTACGGAAGCAACTACGCTAGACTACGCTAAACAACGTCAATGAAATGTGTGGCACACATCATTAGACACAATAGTTTGTTCAGATTGATACTAGAAGGAAGAATAAGAGGAAAGAGATCAAGAGGAAGGAAACGCATTATGATGTTGGACTCTGTTAAAGGTATGGTGACAAGAAAACTGCCTCAAAATTGTGTTTTACTGTATCTAAGGTAGATTTTCATGAAGATTACTAATAAAAACATATTTTCCACGTGGGAAAACCCGGTAAAATAAAAAAATCAACTTGAAAATTAACTTTCGGAACCCCCGTAAAAAAACTGAGTCCGGGCGAGAAAAAAATGACGTCATCTTTGTGACGTCACATGCAGTTAATCGCAGTTTAGCTCGGTCATAGACGTACACGCTGTGTGCAATACTCACGTTGACAGAGAGATATTATTTCCATTTGTTTCAATATTTGCCAACATTTGTTTAAGTTTATATCATGGACGATATACACTCAGAGGTGTAGCTGCATCCTGATACAATTCATTTTTTAGCAATTCTTAGGCATTTTCAGTTAAGCCTCAATTTATAAGCAAAAACGAGTTTGTTTTTCTAGCAAGTCATAGGCTCTGCATGTAAATCATGCACGTTCCTGCACGTTGCGGTCTGCTTGTGATGTCATGATCCGGGTTGCACGTGCGCACATTCCCGCTCTGCTATAAATAACTTTTTTAGGAGCATGGAACGCC
Organism: Echinarachnius parma; assembly: GCA_037951105.1. Classification (NCBI taxonomy): domain Eukaryota; kingdom Metazoa; phylum Echinodermata; class Echinoidea; order Clypeasteroida; family Echinarachniidae; genus Echinarachnius; species Echinarachnius parma. The sequence goes on along the minus strand of JBAMJV010000948.1, from coordinate 84,705 downwards.
GATGCGAAATAAAGCAAAAAAGTTGCATGAAATTTACCTTTTTTGCCCAACTTAAGGATTTCTTTGAAAAAAAAAGTGTGGTATATCAATAAAGGCACATATTAAAAGCTATAAACCCGAATCAAAGCCGGGATTTTCCCCCTCCTTTAAAGGGACATTCCCTCTTTTGCAAGCCAAATTTCAAAAGTTGCGAGGTTATTGTCTTATATGAAAGAAAATGTCATTTAATAGCATGCCTGAAAAAATTAGGGCTTGAAATCTCTTTTTCGTGGAGTTATAGACCTAAAACTAATAAACCGTCGTCCAACAAACAATTGTGCATTATACGTATATTCACCCAGTGAGGAAGTTCGTACAGGGATTCCAAGAAGTACCACAACGCTATGCGTGACCCCTTATTGACTCGCGCTAGCTACGTGACCCGCACACACATACGAATATCATGACCGCACACTAGGCAAAATAACCAAACCTCGCTTAAACTGACTACATGTAATTACATATTCTTCATTTTTGAGATTTTTGTCCGTGACATACCTTTACAAATGTCGGCTTCACAATACCTTTGCAAGAATAAGTACAATATAGTTGTAATATTATGCTAAATCAGTTAAACTCTTTTATTGACCGATATATATTCTGATGGAGGGACGCATTCGTTTTTAGCTCATCCGGCCCGAAGGGCCCGATGAGCTTATGCCATGGCGTGGCGTCCGTCGTCCGTCCGTCCTTCCGTCCGTCCGTCCGTCCATCCGTCCGTCCGTCCACAGTTTTCAAAATGCTTCTTCTTCGTTATTTTTCAACCGATTTTGATTCTGATTGTTTCATAAGATAGGGCTAGGAGGGGGATTTAAAACTTCTACACAGAATCGTGAAATTCATTATATATGCTAATTTATGCAAATTTATTCGAAATCACAAAAAATGCTTCTTCTCCTTCATTTCTTGACCGATTTTGATTTGGTTTGCTTTATCTGGTAGAGCTAACTTTGGTACACTAAACTTCTACACAGAATTTTGAAATTTTTCTCCATTAATTAATTATGGTAATTTATGCAAATTTATTCCAAAAATCACAAAAAATGCATCTTCTCCTTCTAGACCGCGGGCCGAGGTCCATTATCGTTTCATCTCGTGCTTCAAATCTTGTATCTAGCTAGTTTTTTGTCGACTTATGTAAAAATAGTATTGAAATCATACCTGAAACTCGTCAAGAACAAAACCTGCACATTTTCTCAAAATATGGAAAAAACCAAAACAAATATTGCCAATATTTTTCAGTTTCGACGGTAAGAATGACCAATCACAGTACGTTGCTCATAACGTGATTTATCGACTGACCAATCACGCTCTTTGTTTCATCATGCGCTAATATGTAAACAAACCCAAGCAACAATCACTGGCTGCTACTATTGCGTTCGAGTCGAGTGCGACGGAAAGTTTCGAGGCCAGTAAATCCGACTTCTGTCCCATACATGTCATCGACACTCTAAACAAGTATATATCATCAAGTGATAAAAACTATGAAAAGTGCAAGGAGTGTGCAGCTAAATTGATAACTTTGGAAAAGAAGTTGGAAAGTGAGGTTGCAACGATGTACATTACACGGAAGTGAATGTGTGGCACAAGTCATTCATGGCTATACTGTAGATAACTCAGGTGAGCGCTACCGCGGAGCGGTAGCGCTCAGGGTCGGGCTCATAGTGCACCCGATTTTTTGCGGTAATGTGCACAATAAGTGTGCTTAAAATTATAGATATGATACGGTACTTACCACCGTGTAGATGATACATATGTTATGCAACTATGGGGTGGATCAGAATGATGATTTTTCGCTCCATTCCGCATCAAAATGAGTGATTTATGCACATCATCGACTTCTATCTGTGTTGTATCGCGGCTTCTGAACGATCGATTACCGTACGACCACTAAACGCGCGAGTCAGATCTGCCATCTATTCGGCGGGCGCGGTACATGAATGGAGACCGTACCCGCGCGTTCGCCTGATCATCGCTCGTTCCTAAGTCGCGATACAACACAGATAGAAGTCGAGGAGGTGCATAAATCACTCATTTTGATGCGGAATGGAGCGAAAAATCATCATTCTGATCCACCCCATAGTTGCATAACATATGTATCATCTACACGGTGGTAAGTACCGTATCATATCTATAATTTTAAGCACACTTATTGTGCACATTACCGCAAAAAATCGGGTGCACTATGAGCCCGACCCTGAGCGCTACCGCTCCGCGGTAGCGCTCACCTGAGTTATACTGTAGACGAATCTCCAGAGTCCAGATTGAAGAAGGCAGATTAACCCGAAGAAGAAGAAGATGACTGTAATGTTACTTAGACATCCGGAACTGGCAGGTGAGTTCCCGTTATAATATGAACATATCTAGCTCTACGACTTCATCAAATGGAACTTGAAAAGTATTCCCATTTTCCCGAAATAAAATTGCACTCAAAGTCAAACAAAAAGAAGAACTTCCTAATCCTAATTCTAATGACTAATCCCTAGTGAAATTTGTGATTTCGAGCTCGATGTTACTAGTGTTGGTAATCTCAAGGTCACGAACCAAATGAAAACATCAAACATTACTGAAAATCCTTGGATATGATTTATATATTCTATTTTGGTTCGACAGTATGATTTAAAATTTTATATCCTATCTGTTGAAATTTAAATGCCTTTTCTCACTGATTTCACTTTTGTTTGTAACTAACCTTTTCACGTAAACATTGTGAGAGGATCACATAAAGGCATGACGTCCAATCGGTGTTGAGCTATCCATGACATGATCAAGGTGAACAGTATCATCTTTCTATTATTACCATCGGTGTTGGAACTCGGTTCAGTAGCTTGATCCACGTTCTCAACACCAACACCGACTTCAACTATCTACCTGAAATCACCTAATGACTAGTAATAGATTTTCATATTTAGAATGACTTTGATGAAATTGGTTTTAATTTTCTTTTCTCCCTTCTCCTTGTTAAAACCCACAGCTGCTGAGAAGACACAGCTATTTACAGAATAGCCCCAAGAAGAGCCAGCAACACTTGATCAGCAATTCAAGATCCACCACATCTTCCTCGCTCGTGACAGCCCTTGGGTGGGACCGTCCTATCAGGACCATTGGGACCGACTACACGTCCGGTGACTCCTTGCACAGTGCACACTCTTTTACAAGATCCATCACCAGCTAGGCCAAGCCACGTGCCTTTCCCACCAGAAGTCCGCCAAGCCAACTGTTATTCAAGACACAATCACAACCTGAAGTTCACCTTTCCATTATCTACTATTGACAAGATGTCATTTTTGTATCCACGGACCATACGAGTCTGGAACCATCTACCTGGGCCGGTCATCAAAATAACAGGACTGACTACCTTTCAAATGGCTGCATTACCCACCATTAGAGAAGTGCAGTCTCCCGTGGGCTCCCACATTGTTTAAATGTCACTATACTTGATTGTTTTGCTTGCACATTCACTCTTGCATCTTTATTGTACACATGTGCAAAGTGAAAATTGTATTATGGGCTTATATGGCACCTCCTGATGACACACCAGCTCATCATCCAAGTATAGCTTTGCTGCTGCATCAAGGGATTACCTCATCAAGTATCAAGTAAGTGTCAGCAAGTGAGGATTCCCCTGTACCAAAGAGACTGCTTTGGTCAAGTTTTTCACACGGACATCAACCCTCTACCAGCCATGACTTATAAACTGAATATATTGCCAGTGCATTGCATTATCTGCAATGGAGCTAAGTATATCCTTAAAAAGTCTACTGGTAAACAAACATTTTAAGATGGATGGTACACCTATAGTCCTTTAGGCAGATATTAATCTATGGTTACCATGTTCCACCCATGTGCTACATGTAGGTACAAGAAGTGTCATAAAGTTATGCATAATTTATGCTTACCGTATTAACATGAACCAATATTTTGTTTTGACAAATCTGATTCTGATACATTTTGACTAATTTTAATTTCCATGACCAAGTAATTTGATTTGTTAAAGTTTATTTATCTATCTATTTATTATGTTGTTGTTATAACATGACACTTGTAAGTTGTCTTCTATCATACCTGTAATATTTTACCCAAAATAACGGGAAGAAAATAGCTGTTGGAAGATTGAGGTTTCTTGACTTGTATTCACTGCTTATGAATAGATACACTGTACCAGTGTATGTATATATTTGGACTGGGAATGTATTCTTGTGCATTTTGTTTGTTGTTCCATTATGACAAGTATATCAATTATATAAGATGAATAAGTTACACATTTGAATGATCATGATACTATTCATATATAAGCTTATGTCTTATGGTGTACAATGTGTTTATTTATCAATTTGTGCAAGTAATCTTTCTTCCATGTCTGCCTTCTTTTAACTACTGTATATAGTATTTTGCTGTTAAGATTAACATTAACACACTACATGTAGTATACAATGTATAGAAGCTGTTTTAAATATTTGCACTTTGTAGTGAGTTAAGAAACGGACTAGTGAAAGCATGAATTGTTTTATGAATAGGTTTGCTTCAGCTCAGGAAGAATTTTGATGTACATGTAAAACGTTTCCATAAATGCTCATATTATTTATTTTTTTATTTGCCTTACAAACTAATGAAATTAAGACAAATATTATGTTTGTCTATGTTATGTTTAAAAACAAAGAAAACAAATCATCAGAGGCAAGTAATAGGGAAGTTGATTGTATGTCTGGTTTACATGCTTTGTATGAATCAATGAAACAGTACAACATGATATTAAATATTTGAATATTTGTTGTATGAATTATGATAATTTTGTATTGCTAACTGTTGAAACCTCATTATAACAAGGTAGTCGGGGCTATCGATTTGACCTCGTTATAACCGGAATCTCGCTATAAGTTAACCAAGATTATTTTCAATAGCCAGAAAATTTTACCTCATTTATAAGAATGTTTGTTCTTTATGAGTCTACCTAATCTATGCATTACTTCTACTGTTTTGTATTTTGCCCAATTACCAGAATTTCCAGTGATTTTCATTGCATTGAGATAGATAAAAGAAGATCATAAAGATTTTACTAAATATGGAAAATTTGACTTATCTCATTTTTTTTTACAACTGTTCTTAGCGTGCTCTAATATCAATTAATTTGGCGTGATAAATTAGTGCATTGTCTGGACTGGATTGTTTGTATCTTTGTGTACATGTATGTTTTGGTGTGGGTGTGTATGTGTGTATAAGAGAGATAAGTTGTCGGTGTATACATTGGTTTTTTATTTTGTTTTTATTTATTGTATTATTATTTAAATTATTATTATATTTATTGCCAATGGGATGCTGAAGGATGATTTAAGTTGGGGAGTGTGCTGTGTGATGAATCGAATACCATTAGTCCTGATGCAAAAAAAAAGCAAAATAAAATTGTTAACAAATGTATATAAATAAATGAATACCAGACTACCAAATTTCACAATCTCTCCGTCTACCCTCTATTTATCTCCTTTATTTATTTCCTCAAAGGAAAAGTCCACCCTGAAAATAAGTTGGTTTTAATAGAAGCAGAAATGTTTCATCATGGAAAATTAATAAATTATAAAAAAAATAGGCAATATATTTACAAGAAGAAATTTTTCACTGTCACGTTCCTCTCTTTTAATTGTTATGCCATTATCTTAACTAACTTAGATTTAGGGTGGACTTTCCCTTTAGATAAAGACAAATATATTCCAATCCATTCCCAGGCAGACAGTAACTAGGAGAATAGCTTTTTCCCGGGGTAAAAATGAAACTAGATTCATGCTGAGGGCGATATTGCATTATGCCTCCATGCCCCCATTTGTAGCCGACCAGTGCCCCGTAGCTCAGGCGACACTAGCCTGATGATCTTCGTTAGCCGAAGTGCTAGTGCCGTATCGGTCTCTTTTCGTTAAATTATTTATCAACTTCTAATGTGTTTTTGGTAAATTTTCAAGGTGGTGTTCATTCCTTATCTATTTCGGAATTAATTCCTCTAAATGAATTAATTTACTGTGAGTTTAGTTTCCATGTAAACAACAAAATAAAGATAAAGTACGTGTCATTACATCGCATCAAAACAAACTTTTAGCACAACGATACAAAAAACGATCTGATTGGCCCTAGCCAAAGACACTACAAGGGGAAGACTGGACACTGCGCCGGTTTTGTACAGCGATCAATGAAACGCTGAATTTCGTACATGGGGAAGGGCGCCCCTAGCGTTGGGTAGGTTAACTTCTTGTTGTTTTCGCGCGTAGCCATTGAAAACACAATAGGGAACTGGTAGTGAAGTATCAAATCCTTCTTATTTTTGCTTTTTTATCTCAAAATGTACGTACACCAAATATTAAAAGGAGTTTGTTTCTAAGTTTGTCTGTTTACAGGTGAAAATGTCCAAGAAATATTTAATAGTAGACATGCAGAATCAACATTCACGTACAAGTTTCTTTGCTTGCTGTTAAAAAAGAACTCATGTACATCATCAGGATTGTTGATGTTACCTGTGTCACGTCATGGTTTGAAATTAAAATAGTAACATTTATTTGAATACCTCTTTTCTCTTTATAATATGAAGAATTGTTGTTAACAAGAGTGTCACATCCGAAACACAAGCATTTTGTTAACTGTCATATCGGAAATGCGATGCCTCAAAACATCCAAGTCAAGTTAAAGTCATGCAGGAAATCTGGTTCCTCTTTTCACTTTCTTCTCCAAATTCGGAGATTAAAACATAATGTTCACTTCTCATTTTCTATGCAAAAAACTACAGAAAAAAAAGAAAAAAAAATATGCAGGATTTGAAAATTGTCATATTTAATTGTTGACAAATTTGCTAAAATAGCAGATATATCAAAAAAAAGTGTGCCTTATGTCTGCATATATTTCAAGTTCATACTTCTAGTAATCTAAATCCTGATATCCACATGGACAGGAGTTAATTTCATTAATTTGTTGTCCCTAGTTTGATTTATAACATTTTCACATAAAATTTCATATTTCATATTTATGTATCCATGGTGAATAAAATGTTATAAATCAACATTCTACCTATTCATTTACGAATTATACACGACGTTAAGATATTTAAAAAGGAAATAATGAAGCTAACCATACTAGATTTATAATTAATGTGCATATTAGCTGTTCAATGATTGTTATACTCATGTACTTATGCCTTTTGGTTTCCTCGTTCATTCTGATTAATATTTGTAAATTATTATTACCCCTATCTTTGTAAATATGTTTTTTCTGTTTTTTTTACCTGTTTGTAATGTATATTTTGTATTATTTTATGTATCTTATGTATTTCTGTATTCTTATGTTTCACGACCCTGCTGAAAAACAGCTTGTAGCTGAAGCGGGCATTTTATTATTGTATATACCGTGATTAAATAAAATAAACAAACAAACAAACAATAAATGGTCATGTGTCATGAACTCGCCTCCCAAATAGGGTGGCACCGTTACATTTTGGGATTTTTTGCAAACATTTTCTTAATTTGTTTCAAAACTACAAAACCTTTCCTAACAAATTTGGTATCATTTTAAAGAACTACCAGAATGCTATCTGTATGCAAAGTTTCAAAGGTACACCTCTTTCCAAAATGGAGATACAGCTATTTTCGACCTGCTCGCCATTGTTCCCTATTGTGTTTTCAATGGCTACGCGCGAAAACAACAAGAAGTTAACCTACCCAACGCTAGGGGCGCCCTTCCCCATGTACGAAATTCAGCGTTACACAAAATCCCCGAAGTGTCCAGTCTTCCCCTTGTAGTGTCTTTGCCCTAGCTTATGGGACACTGTTACGTTCTAATGAGAGATGCACTGGGATTGGATTATTTTTCAGAGAGTGTTACAAAACAAAATTCCAAGTTTTTTCTACTTTTTGAAAAAATGTGCACTTTTTGAGCTTGACGAGTTATGAATTTGTGTTCAGTGAATTTTTCACTACCCACATGCCAAATTTCAGGTAGATACGAGATTTGAAGCACGAAACTCAAGAAATAAGGCGATTTTCACGGTTCGGCCCGCGGTCTATTCATTTCTCGACCGATTTTGATTTGGTTTGCTTTATCTGGTAGAGCTAACTTTGGTACACTAAACTTCTACACAGAATTTTGAATTTTTTTCTCCATTAATTAATTATGGTAATTTGTTATTTATTTATTTATTTATTTATTTATTTATTTATTTTTATTATTTATTTATTTATTTATTTATTTTTATTTTTTTTATTTATTTATTTTTTTTTTTTTTTTCTTCCTCATGTCCCTTCTGGGGCGTCAAATTTATATTTTTTTCACTCTAATTTTTTTTAAATTTATTTTTATGTCCCTTCCAGGGCATCACATTTTTATTTTTTGACCAGTTGAAAATTGTACCACATGAAATTTGCAATATTTGATGTTGCGAGATGCCGGATGAGTGCTACGTCATTGACGTTCTGGTTCATTCATAGAATCCAAATTATATAGGGCTGTTCGATCTGATTTTTTTGTGTGTGTGTTTCATTCATCCCCATCCGTCAACTAGAAACTGTTCAGACGTTTTGTCAAAGAGGGAACCCATATGGGCAACTCCAGCGTCACGGACATTACGAACAGACAGTATTTTCATGACTTTCCAATGCCACTACTAATTCATACCTCTACCTAATGTCTAACTTTTATTTTGATTACAAAGCAATAGCCTGGTTAAGTATGCAAAAAAAGTTTCAGAACATTTATCCAATTCGTTACTGAGTAATTCTGCAAAATGTGCGCCGTCACGGACATTACATTTTTTGGACATGACTTTTTGCATCCATATACATCTTTGCAAAAATCTGTGAGTTCTGAGACCTCACAAAGGTGATTTAGGTATTCAATTATAGACAAGGCAATGATGACTTGAATCCAAGTTGGATTTTGCGAAACGGGCCAGGTATATATGTGATCTAGAGTAGACAACAAAACGTTGCGTCACGGACATTACATTTTTCAGCGTCACGGACATTACAGTTTGTCCGGAGGATTTGATTAATTAAAATATATACTTTAGAGCACTCAAAAGACTGAAATTTTAATCTGAAAAGGTACTTTGATTATCAGTCATCAAATTTGGTGCCTTAAATAATAAAAATACCCGAAAAATGGGAAAATATAAGGATTTTCCTGAAATTTACACAGGGTAATCCCATGTGTGGAGTTTCATGTATGGTTTCCGTTTCTCCTATAAGGAGACACCCGAGAATTAAAAAAATCATGTGAACTGAAAGATATAATTATAGGATCATGTTGTATGGAAAAATAATCCAGAAAAAATCAATAGGATTTGAAATAGAGCCAAATTTTTTTTTTAGTTCATGTCCACTTTTTCGTGGAATTGCCCATAATTATGCAGATCTATATGAAGACTTCAAAAGAAGAGCCATGAGAAGAGCCGACTCGACCCGATCCGACTGATTTTTAGTCGGTTCAACTCAGTATAGATTGCCTTAGGACTGCCGGTAAAGAGCCAGTCGGAGATCATTCGAGGCTGATTCAACATGTTGAATCGGCTACGACTGAGCGAAACCGACTCTAGCCTAGCCTGACTGAAAACCAGTCGGATCGGGTCGAGTCGGCTCTGTCTGCGAAAGGCTTTAAAGCAACAAAAGAACTATGAAGGGCAGATCGTGTAGGGAAATGTATTTCGATATTTATATCGATGATACAAAATTTTGTAAACATCTACAACAATCGTACGAATCTTGGTACGACTAGCAACAAAAGAACTATGAAGGGCAGATCGTTAATACCCCCGTCACATATAGCTACGCTCTCGCGCCGCTCCTAATCCCCATAATCCCCATTCATAAATTTGGCAGTGGGAGGCGAAGCATTGTCCGAACGATGATTAAATGACGAATGAATGGGAGGATTATCGCACATAGGTGAAAGGATAGCCTCTCATGCATGGACATACAATGGCTCCCTAAACAAAAGAGTAGAACTCCAAAGACTCACGACCGCTTTCGACATGTCCAAAGCTTAAAAAGCGGTCGTGGGTCGGTCGTGGGTCTTTTGCCGACCTAGTCTTTTGTTCAGCGAGCTATTACCCAGGGAGCAAAGGGGGTTGTACAGACATGGAATGTTATAAAAGGTTGGGGCCCAGAATTGTCTTTTAGGACCTTGTAGAAGCACAACCTAGGTGCACAACCTCGCGAACTAGCTACTGGAAGTCCACAGATCACATATGAAGGATTTTACCCCTACTGTACGTTAAAATCGCCTTAAATCCTTAGGGTTCATGAATGTTCTCCTCTGCTATTTTCACGATTACACCCACACGCATGCTGCTATCACCACGTTTCTTCGGATATGTCTTCCATAGATATTTGTGCCTATTGTAATACAAAATTTGGCCTTTTTATATCTTTGGTTTTTATGTCACATGTATTTATATGTCACGTGTCAGACATAGAAAATAAAATTTCACATACTCTTATGGACAAAAACTCATGGAAATGTTTCAGATTATAGAATGACACAATTGTATATCTGTAAAACCATATAATAAATGCTAGATGGCATTTAATATGATTAAATCACAATACACTGGCAAAACAGAATTACAAAACAATACAAAACAAAAGAATTTGAAACAAAGAAATACATAAGAATAATAGTTGTAACAACTATAATGACAATGACCTCTGCTATATATAGCGAACGTTATGTCTATTTGACGCTCGCGGCGCATCACTATTTTTACTCCCAGTCATTGGATACATACTGTAATCAATCCAGCACACAAAGTACACATTTCCACTCCCTGGGGAGTCTTCCAGCCTGGCACATTGTATGTGAATACAGTGATAAAGAATCACATTTCATCCTTCGATCGAGCACTCTCTGGTTCCAAACTCGGGACCTCATTAGAAGGCATGTGTCCTTCTAATATTACACACCACGTCAGCGAACGTGAAATATATTGTGTTATTTTCCGATGATAGCTATTTATTACAAGCAAAACCTTGATAGTATATAATTATTTTAGGCCTTTGTAAATATTTTCAGGTCTAGAAAGATACATAAAATAACCATGAATTCAGTCATGTTTACAATGATTATAAACCATATTTGATTTCTATGCATTATCGCATTTTACATTACAAAGCTGCATACAATTTGGTTGCGATTGGCACTCAATATCTTAATACGGGTTAGGGATACGAGGGTGTATATCGACATCGTTTGGAAATAAAAAGTCAAAATAACAGGGTATGAAAGCTGACATATCCTTGGGATGAGTCTTTTTTCACTGATTAGATGACATTCTCGTAAAGCTCAACAACTACCATTCATAAGAAGAAAAAAGGCCAAGAAGTACACTTATATTCCCTCATTGTACTAAAGGAAGGGGGTTAGTATTGTTATCAAGGCTAGCCTGATGAATATCCTAAAAGAGGGGAAAAACTACAAAGTGACAATTTCAACCAACATCCTCAGGTGACATATCACATAAGGAAATCAGTTCTTGTCAGATGCCCATAGAAAATATTATATCCTACATGAATGAAATCCTGTTCAGTGATTGGTCTACATAGCGTCATGTGACCAAACATAGTAATGCCAAAGACTGTAGAATTACAAGACAGATCACTGGCGGTCGCGCAGCGATGTCCCTTCAAACAGAATGAAGATTCAAATCGAGCTAAAGAGAAAGTTGGGTACACCCAGAGGTTTGGGTACAGTACTGAATCTTGTTTATTTTAATTAATTAAAAAACATTTAAAAATTATTGTCGATGAGCTTTTTTGGAACAAATGTTCCGTTTGTTAGTATTAATTTAAACAAAAGTAAGGATCAGAACGTACTTACTTAAACTCGGCAAAGTCAGGCTAGTATGACGATTGAACATCAGCTTATCTCCAAGTTGAGTACACCTGGGGGACACATTGTTTTTCTAATTCAATATTGTCTTTGTATATGTACAAATATTTGAAAATTATTGTCGATGAGCTTTTAGAGATTTTCACTCACATTTTTGAAATAAAGAATTGTTAAATTCACAGATCTCGAACGTGCACAATAAACAGGCAATGGCATATTTGGATATTTGCATATTATCACGCACACTGTCTGGAATATACGCACCGACAAACCAATCGACTTTGTTCTTCCCAACATGATACTGCTTTGTGGAATAATTGACCAATGATAACTGCGTATGTGTGCGCATTATAAAATCGGTGCGCTTAGTCAGCTGATTTATTTCCGAAAATAGTGTTTTTGCTAGGCTAAAAATAGCCGAGTCATTCACATTAAGCCAGCAGCAACAACAACAACTGCAACAATAAATATGTGGGGAACCCCCTGTGTAATTTGCATTGTGACGTCAGGACTGTAATTGCGCGCATTAACTGAGGACATCGCGCGCTGCCCATTCACTTTGTACAAGAAAATAGTCCAGTGGTCGGTCTTTCCATTAAGCGTCTTTGGTAATGCCCATGGAGAAAAATGTGCTATGCGTGACGTCATTCATGGAATAGTAAATGCTATTCCATGAATGACGTCATAGACGCCGGGTGATCATATTGAGCCCATACGTGTTATAAAACTTCCCTGCGAGAAGAGGTCTTGTTTTTGCTTGCGAAAGATGCTCGACGAGATTTCTCAAAGAGTTATTTAAAAAGAAATACAGCATATTTTCACCCGTGAATATCAATAAGTTCCAAAGAATATTCTAGAGATGCATTTCATGTATAACGTAGCGGTATTCGAATTTAAAAATTACGACAATGGTGCATATTGTGCATCGTTGTCCTTCTGTGGTCGTGACAGTAATTCGTCATTTAACAATTGTCCGCGGTGTGCACTGCACTAGCTGTATATGTAATGTACGAATAACTATTTTCTCCATACAATTACGCGTGTGTAGTATGTAAAGCAGGTTAATTATTCACTTTGATGCGCGCGTTTTGCATTTGGGTGCGCATTAGTTGTTAATGCGCGTAACCATGAATGGAAAGATAGCGCAATACGCGCTCTGCGCTAGGACTATTGCGCAAAGGGGGTCAGTGTCACAGACAGAACATAGTCAGTGCAGTGATGGTTCCATGATCAATGTTTTGTTTTTCTTTATAATTTATTTTCTTTAATTTAATTGAAATCATTTATTTTTGCGATGATTATGATTATGCGAAGGATATAAAACAAATATATCATGCACTATTTCGAGCCACTAGTGAAATTATGGATTCCTCGGTGACAGAAAAAGCACTTTGTTCTTCGGGTCTACGACCCTCAGAACATAGTGCTTTTCCTGTCACCGCGGAATCCATAATTTCAACTAGAGGCTCTCAGTGCATGGTATATTTGTTTATATTTGTATTTTCACAAATCAGAAATACACTAGACAATAATGTTGGATTTGTTGATTTATACTACTTAAGACTTTTGCTGAATTATATCCCTCTAAAACTAAACAGCATACAGTAATGTACATTTATGTACAGTACAACATCCACTAAAGAGTAACAATGATGTGATTGATACAAAATGGTCTATAAGTCTACTGTCAGTAGGCCTACATACAGTCATTTCGTTTTTGAACCATAGATGTTTTGAAGTTAACAACTAACAAGAAACACTCTGAGGTTCCTCAGTGAGAGTAGTGTTTGAATAAACCGCTTAACTTGACAAAGTGAGCAATTAATGGAAGGGAATTTCCAAGTCCGAGTCCCGGGGGGGTACTCACGTATATTGGGTATACGGGGATGTGCCGCTCGGAAGGGTGACTTTTTCAAGAAAGGTCCTTAGACATGGGTCCCCTTTTCATCAAAAAAATCCTTAGACATGGGTCCCCTTTTTCAAATTTCCCCTTTTTTATACGGGATTTTTGGGTTTGCCGATGTGAAATAGCAAAAATTTTCTAGCTCGCTACGCTCGCTAACTTAAAACCACAAAATTTGCGGGAAATACGCCAAAACACATGCCCCGCAGCGGGAAATACGCCCAAAACATGCGCCGCAGGCGAAAAAAAATCCTTAGACATGGGTCCCCTATTCGCAAAAGGACCCTTAGATGTGGGTGTGGGTTTGGAGGTCTCAGCCGCACACCCCCGTCCTACTATAATCTGAGTACCCCTAGTCTTTCATCCACAAATCTGAAGACGGGTTTCTTGATTATCTGCGGTTTTGGGTATTAAGTGGCTCACAGAGTTGTCACCAATGTCAATGACGACATCATTACATGTGTCTGTATCATGAAGTAAACTCGGGTATCTACCTGAAATATGGAAGACACCACCCTAATTTACACATCCCTGTGAAATAATTATTACAAGATATGGCTAGATATTCCTGGTCATTGGCAAGTAAGGCAATTGTTAATGAGTCGTAGTAAAGAGACATCTAATGTAACGATAGATGTTTAAACCATCATCCTGACCAGTTCGAGGATTCAATCTTTGAAAAGCTACAATATCTCAATAAAGGAGATGCTTCTCTAGAGGAGCTGTGACCACCATCAATAACAAGAATGAGCAATATCACGGATTCAAACAGTATCTGTAGTTTTAAATTATACGGGATCTTTCATGATAGAAATGTATGCACGTCTAGTCTAATGAACACAACTTAATACGGCAAAATGTATAAAATTCATAACATTGCTTAAACCATTTGTAATGTATACAGATGTAGAGTAGGCCACTATATAACATTTCTTTGGTAGGAAATATAATTTTTTATCACGATTGTTTATTTCCATGCCCATTACTTTGTTTGATTTTATTATCTTGTACGTGAATTAAATTAATCTTCCTGATAAACAAATTATCAATTTGACTGAGAATTGGGGTAAGCGATACTGTCTTTGCCACTGTATTTATTACCCATGAACTTTCCGTACACCTAAAAATATAGGATAAACAGTTTGCACTTTAATTATTGCTCACTTATTAATTCAGTATTAACATTGGCAAATACAAAGCCAGGGGTGGTATTCTGTAAGTTCATCCTAGAGTTGCTCTTAGGAGTTGCTCTTAAGATCAACTCTAAGAGCTCCCTAAGATGTGCCTAAGTGGTATTCTGTAAGTTGCTCTTAGGACGATCTTAGCATGAATAATGAATAATTAATTAGCTCATAAATATTCATGAGCCACGCCCATTAATAACCATTCGACCAATCATCGTCTTTGTTTTCATTGATGAACAACTAATCATTTTGCAGAATTGTCAAGTAGATACCACGTGGCCACATCACGATTGATTGATTGATTGATTGATTGATTGATTGATTGATTGATTGATTTGGTTCATATCGTTCATGGATATTCTTTTTTTCACATTGTTGCAAAGTATATTACAGTACTACAACATATCTTTTAACAGTATGACATTATAACAGCAATCATATTACTCATTTAAACAAACTTCAGTTAATAAAGAAATGTGTAATTGAACAAACTCTCATAGAAAATAAATATAAGTTTAAGCGCCCTTTATTTCCTTGAGATGGAATTAAGATGTAATTGAGATGTAATAATATCTGCTTATCTATAAGTGTTTGAAGAAAATATTTGTTCATATTTATTTTTACATGTTTTAAATACGGACACGTATACAATTTATTGCTCAAACTGTCAAGGAGCAATAATAAAAACGTGCATTTATGAAGTCAATTTTGCGCGCAAAATATGCTTATCCTTAGCAACTGTGTACCCCATAGAATTAATTATGAATAAACAAACCAACCCGTTTATAAACGGGTTTGTTTGTTTATTCATATCATAATTCTATGGTGTACCCACTGTACCACACCTAGTAACAGAATAATTCGTCCAAAATTGCATTACGTCAACTGCAGTCAAACATGTCATCAAAGTGCGTTGCGAAAATGCAACGAAAGTTGTAGATACTGTAGGAGCATCATAGAGGGAGAATTTTCTTCTACTTTTTAAAATTGACCTTTGCGATTTAGCTGCTCCTGCCGCCGCCAAAATTGATATAACAATAATTCGTCGGCCATTTTGATCACGCGTTCTAAAAAAAAAAAAAAAAGTAAGTCCCCCCCCCCCCCCTAATCAAAATAGCGCAAAACAAGTTTTGAGCAAAATAACTTGGCAGAATTGTTTCAACACTTATTGGCTAACTTCTCTGTGAAAATGAGATTGATCCGTCAAGTCATGCATGAGTGAGCACACATTAAAGGCAAAATTGTCACTTTTCAAGTCACAAGAGTCAAAATGTTACTCACTCATGCATGACTTGACGGACCAATTTAATGTTAAAACAGAAGTTAGTCAATAAGTGTAGAAACAATTCTGCCAAGTTATTTTGCTCAAAACCGTTTTGTTAAAAATTTACGCTGTTTTGATGAGGGGGGACTTCCTATTTTTGTTGTGTTTAATTCAAACTAAGACTGGTTGTAGGCAGTCTTAAGATAAGATCAAAAAGTTGCTCTTATCTTCATCTACAGAATACCTCTTATCTTAGGATGCTTATTTGCATATATTTGCATACATTTACATATTCGAAAAGTTGCTCTTAAGTTAAGAGCAACTTTTCAGAGTTGGTCTTAAGAACAACTCTAAGAGCAACTTACAGAATACCAAAGTTGCTCTTAAGATCAACTTCACCTCCTAAGATCCTTACAGAATACCACCCCAGGGCTCAACACTCTCACCGGCCCGCTGGCCACACAGGAAAAAAGTATTGGTACTTCTTTTTTAAATTTTATCATAAGCATCATTTTATTTTTATTAAACTGTTTATATTGTAATATATTCTATATCAAGGCCTATTATACATTTGCATTCCATAGTCTATATATATTTTCTATATTCTACATTATGTGCATTTCCTTATCAAGATGTGAAATAAAACATGTTTTGCCTCTATTATAATAGGAAATCAAATAATAAAGATATACTATCAAGAACTCATATTCTTATGTATTTTATTGTTTTTAATTTGTTATGTGTTCTATTCTTTTATTACTTTTGGGGGTTATATCATTTTAAAATTTTCCAAAATAACATGGAATGCCATTTGAAGACTTCCGAATAAAAAGTGTGTAACGTTTAGATATTCTGATCATTTCAATGCGTTTTTGTACATAACTGAACATGCAATTTTATGTTGTCTGTATAGACACGTGAAACAAAATGACACGTGACATATTAAATAAAGATATGATGCGGTCAAATTTGGTATCAAACGATGCACAAGACCCTACAGATCCCGAATCCAAAGCAATTTGATGGTATCATTAAGCGTTTAAGTGTTATTGTGAAAATAGCAGAGACAAACCCTCATGAACCCTAAGGAATTAAGGCGCTATTTACGTACATTAGGGGTTAAATCGTTCATACGCGTTTTGTCGACTTCCAGTAGCTAGATCGCGAGGTTGTGCACCTAGGTTGTGATCCTAGAAGGTCCGAGAAGACATTTCTGGTGCACAACCTTTTATAACATTCCATGTTTGATATCCTAAAAAAAGGGGTGTTTTGCTCCCTGGGTATAATTATTGTCTGTGCATTCATGGAAGGATATCTATTGACACATATGAGATAATCTTCCCATTCAGATCCTCATTGGACAAAAGACATTTTGCAGTCTATACATTCCAGTGATTGTGATCAGCTATTGTCTAGATCGTGGCTAGAGCGTGTGACGCCGCCGGTATTTCGATATTTATATCGATGATACAATTGTAAACATCACCAACAATCGTACGACCCTTGGTACGACTAAAAGCAACAAAAGCAACAAAAGAACTATGACGGGCAGATCGTGTCGGGAAATGTATTTCGATATTTATATCGATGATACAATGTAAAAACTCAACAACAATCGTACAACCCTTGGTAAGACTAAAATCAACAAAAGCAACAAACGAACTATGACGGGCAGATCGTGTAGGGAAATGTATTTCGATATTTATTTCGATGATACAATACTAGTACAACAATCGTACGACCCTTGGTACGACTAAAAGCAACAAAAGCAACAAAAAAACTATGAAGGGCAGATCGTGTAGGGAAATGTATTTCGATATTTATATCGATGATACAATGTAAAAACTCAACAACTATCGTACGACAAAAGCAACAAAAGAACTATGATAAAGGGCGGATCGTGTAGGGAAATCCTTTATATAATGCACACGTTTGATGGCAAGTCATCGTGCCACGATTCACATCATCGTGCGACCATCGTAACCAACCGTACGGTGATATTTTTATCACATCGTGCGACTATAAATCCATAAATGCGACCATCGTGTAGTTACGTCTTTCACACAATCGCCGAATTGAAAGGGCGAGTTGCGGCGAATTGAGCGAGGCGACAACAGCTAACATAATTTTCATGCAGTGAATCTTCGCTGCGCAGATTCGCTAATGTGTGAACGTATATTCTGAAAGATATAACTCGCGATAATTCGTCAGTGGCGGATCTACGGGGGGGGGGGGGGGGGGTTAGGGGGTTTAAACCCCCCCCCCCCCCCCCCCTTGGGCTGCCAAGTGAAAATGTGATGTGCATAGAAAAACGCCATCATGTGTCCAGACCCACACAGTATCTGCATCGTCATTGGGTCAACCCCCCCCCCCCCCCCCCCCCCTTAGCAAAAAGCTAGATCCGCCCCTGTTCGTGTAGAACTCGCAATTAAGACTCGCGACAAATCAGGTAAAACTCGGCATAACTCAACAAACTCTCAATAGGGAGTTTTCGCTTATGTGAACGAGAACGAGTTTCCCGTCCTAGAACGACCGTTTCAGGGTGGCCCAGAAATAACGGAACGGGGTATTTGCCATTGTGATAATATGTTCACTGGATAGATAATCTTTTTAAAAGAAATTCGTTATTCCGAACACCCAAACAAAAACATTACTGTTGATGATATCAAAGTTCTTTTTAAAAGATTATCTATCCAGTGAACCTAGTCTGTATATTTCTTTATAATGGAAAGTACCCCGTTCCGTTATTTCTGGGCCACCCTGTATAAGCAAATAATATGCGTATGACGTAATACTCCATGTTGGCACTGTTTAACAATAGTAACTAGGTCCGGTAAGCTCCGGCATACTTATCTTGCCGAACCTAGTTACTATTGTTAAGTTTGCCAACGGGGAGTCTATACGTCATACGAATATTATTTGCATACATCACAGAAGCGGTCTCAACCCGTGCTGTTTACCTGTTCGCTGCCTTTGAACCATTTTCGTTTTTAGTTAACGCGCGTTCACAATGACGTCGTTCCCTTCTACACACAATCATGACAAACACTCACACACACACCTTACACTTTCAAACATACACATGCGCAAACACACGACCCGACTGAATTATTCAAACTCCAACACAGACACACACACACATACACGCATTCAATCCCACAAAACACACACATACTTACACACACGTATACTCACACGCACAAACATCCACTCCCGCACGCACGCACGCACTCGCACTCAAACAAACAACAATGCACACAAACACCCCACACATGCGCTCACACAAACACAAACCCTTACACACGCGTATACACACAAACACAACATTAATAAAACTCCCACACATACGCATACAGATACACAACACACACCCACACAAACACAAACACATGAATGCACACTCACAAATGCACACAAACACCCACAAACGCACATCCACATAAACACAAACACACGCACGCACACTCATCCACGCGAGCACTCAAACAAACACAAACACACGCACACACTCAAACAAAAACCCATACCCGTACACACGCAGATACACACACGCACGCAGGCACTCGCATTCCAACAAACACAAACAAACACATATACACTCAGAAAAACACACACACACGCACAAATGCGCACACACGTACACAAAGCCACACACGCACACATTCAAACACGCACGCATACACCAGTTACATAATCCACCACACATACACATACACATTACACACGTATAAAACACACACACACACACATATACATGTTGATACTTCTCTGATTACGTAATTCTGAAGACGGTGCACTGGATTTTCCGACGAACCTGAAATCGGGCATGAACTAGTGCTCAGATTGGCCAGACGACGAGAGAGAACGTAAGTGACGTAATTTCTCGCCTAAATGACGTCATTTCTTCTAGTAGGGGCCACAAATATGGGTGTTCACTGCAGTTTGGGGTACAATTGTTTTACTTGGCATACAAACTCCTTGGATCAAAAGAAGAACATTTATCCAAAGAGACACTCTGTATATCAATTATGGAAATTAGGCCTAATTTGCATAGATACAGAGTGTCTCTTTTGACGAATTTTCTTCTTTTGATCCAAGGAGTATGTATGCCAAGTAAAACAATCGTACCCCAAAATGCAGTCATGGACCCCTTAACCACCCCACTACTCGTCGTCTTCAGGTTTGCGAAAAGTCCGTAATAACTCGGCGTTAACCCGGGAAGTGGTCAAAAAAAAAAAAAAACTTCGTTTTTCAAAGGAAATTTGATTGTCAAAAACTATACTTTTTATGATTATACTGCCGAACGTGCTCTCTTGAAAAGTCTTTTTAAACTGAAAATTCCACCCTGTGCACTATTGACATGAACTACTCGAACAAGTATAAGTACATTAAACATTCGTTTTTAAAGGAAATTTTATTGTCAAAAAACTACACTTTTTATGATTTTACTGCCAAACGTGCTCTCTTGAAAAGTCTTTTTTAACTGAAAATGTATACCCTGTGAAAAAGAAATGACATGAACTATATACGAACAAGTATTATATAAGTACATTAAACCTTCTTTTTTCAAAGGAAATTTGATTGTCAAAAACTTTTTTATGATTATACCCATCATTTTACTCTGCTGAACGTGCTCTCTTGAAAAGTCTTTTTTAACTGAAAATTTCACCCTGTGAAGAAAAAATAATGACATGAACTTACGAACAATAAGTACATTAAACAATATATCGAATCAATCAATTAATCAATCAATCAATCAATCAATCAATCAATCAATCAACCAATCAATCAATCAATCAATCAATCAATCAATCAATCAATCAATCAATCAATCAATCAATTAATCAATCAATCAATGCATTAATCTAATCGAGCTTATAGAGGGGCTAAAACGAAAACCGTGTGTTATTTTGTCCATAAACTAAGTTATATAACATAACAGATGTTAGACAGAAAAATCCATCTCGACTGGAGGGGTCCTTTAATATTAGGACGTCATACTATACCCTCATAGAGAGCAGGTGAGAAAACAAAAATCGTCAAAGAACACTTGAAACATTGGCTGATTTGTTCGGACTAAACAGATATTAACTTTGTTGTAGGGAACATCATGGAATCGTCAATCTTCCCCTTAATGCAACCCCTCGGAAAGAAACGAGCTACCTCAGAACATCGTCGAACTGCCTTCTTTGGAGCAGTTCAAGGTGGCTCTTGAAACAATTTAGTTCCCTTTTCAGGAACTGTACCGCATATGAGCTGTTTATAACAGCTCTATGCTTTACCCTCATCTAGATGCTGAACAGGCGTTGATGAGTATTACCATAGAACTAGAACTAGAACTAGAGCCACCAGTTAACCTGTATAATAATGCATTCAACGCTGAACGCTCAATCCTTGAGTACGGCGCCTGTGTGTGGGACCCCTACCTTCAAAAGGACATATCGAGATTGGAAAGGATTCAGCGGAGAGCTGTGAGATTCATCCCAGGTGTACACTTTGCGCGAACCAGGCTCGATGACCAGGATGAGAGAAAGACTCGACCTACCAACTCTAGCATCAAGACGCCAAGTGTTGAAGCTTACATCCTTCTTCAAGGTGGTCGAGGGGTTGGTCCCAGCCCTTCCTATTGGAAATTTTCAAGTCAAACAAAGACCTAGAAGAAATACCAGAGCCAGAGAGTTCACTGGCTTTGAAACCCAAAATATATTAGAAAGACAGATAACAAATAATCATAAGTGTTACATTGTCAGGCATTGCAAAACAGAGCAACTCAAACAGTCATATTTTGTACAAACTACGCTGGCCTGGAACCAACTCCCGAACGAAGTGGTAGACAGCTCATCACCAGAGGTGTTCCGCAACAAGATCAGCAAGAGCCATCTACGCTACGGCTAGCTAAACTAGCGCCCTCTCCTAATCCGGTGCACTATACCATACCAGGTCCTGCACTGTAATACATCCAGATCCAGAACATAATAATACAACATTGGTAATTACCGTAGAGTTTTGATATAATCGGCCTGTCATACCAGCGCAGCTGCTAATATCGGTATACACGTACCGTACACAGGTCAGTGACCGGTGTGGTGCTATATCCGTGACCTGCGAAATCCGTACCCAGTCGCAAATGCGCATTCAAATAACAAATTGACACATGTTTTATCAAATTTTAAATGGCGTGAATGGATTTTCTTATTCCACCGTCGGGTTTTGACAACACTTTGTGCTGCAAGGAGCCTCAAGGAGGGATTTTGCATGCTTTATTACAAATGGCATGAATGGGAACGAATTTTGCAGGCAATTTACCCACAGGTGCGCATGCGTATTTGCGACTGCGTACGAATTTCGCAGTGCGTACGGATTTAGCGTGACACCGGACGCGTACACCGTATATATACCGCGCGCGTAGCTGGTCGGTAGGTCATTCATTCATCGATTTCTCACCCGTACCGTACCGGTTTCCATCATCGTTTAGTTACTAGCTACTGCCACTTCTGGTATCTCTATCACTTCAGTTGTAGATAACGTTCACCATGAATGTGGATTCAGTAAGTTACCGAATTTTGTATCATATTTCATGTCCACGTTTCCACGCATAAAGGGAAATTGAACCCGATTTTCATACGATGTTGTTTGTGTAATGAATGAAGTGATGAGTGCGAGCCATCCATCGAGCAGTGAGATAATGTATGCTTGTGAGCGGTGCGCGAGGTGCTCCTTTCCCCGGTACTCCAGGCGTGTGTTGGTATTGGTTGTCGCTCGATGTGAGTGAGTATCGATCCTCGTCCTTTCTCTCTCGCATCTCTCATCTCTCATCTCTCGTCAACAGAAAAAACATTTCAGAATTTCCTCTAACATGACATGTTTTGTCCGAAGTAAAAACTACATCCAGAATCTTGGCAAACATTGAATTGTTAATTTGTTACTTATATTTTAAGTATACCTAGTATTATATATTGGCGAATATGTTCAAACTGAATGTGTAACCAATAAACAAAAACAACAACATATGGCATGTGTTGCCATGATGTGTGTGTGTGTTGACTGTTGTTGGTACAGTCACAGTGTGTGTAATTGTGTATTATGTTGTTATTAGATTTTTTGGGTTTACTAGATCCCATTAGCGGTATCATTTGTATATATCATTTCGTGATTATGACACCAGTATACAATTTAGTATAGCTTACAATTATTCCAGAAACTATATTTAACCTTTACACTACAGATACACATTATATATTATACACACTCAACTTTTAGAACACTATCTCTACCTTAAAATGATCACAAGTGGTGGCTGACTGATTTAAGTTTGATATGTTTACTCATGTTTGATAAATTGTATTGTATCGAGCGATGTGACGTTTCCCCCAAAACATAAAACCTTGAAATACACGCAGTTATTTGGCGAGAACTTGACTAAGGTTTGCCTCATCTCGCATTGTATAGATAATGCCCACCTTAGTATTTTTTAGTGGAAAATATTTGTTTTATTCATGTGTTATAGAATCTCTCCACTAGATTTCCAGGTTAGTGCTGTGGGTGTATACAATGTTACTAAATCCCTGTATCGGTTATCATTAGTAAGTAATGTGTTCAATTTCCTGATACTAGTATACAATAGTATAGCTTAAAATATTCCAGATACTTTATTTAACCTTTATATCAAACCTGCAAACTAAATATAAAATAATATCGTTCGAGCTTCGAGTCCGTGATGCCTATTATTTATTAGCTAATAATGCTTAACATGGTAAATAAACACTGCAAACACACTCATTATAATACGCCATCTAATCTTAGGTACTCCGTCTCAAATAGTAGCATTTGTTGCGACCAGCATATTTTAGCTAGATATCTTTACTCATGTTCGAAGAGTAAAAGCCATTCTAAACATGTGAATAGAAAATATGAATAGAGATATGAAATAAGTTTTTGCAGGCAATCTGCATTTTTGGACAAGCGCCCCTAGCCCTCTACTGTTAATTAACTCTTAATGTGCCAGGGATTTTAATGCTCTATGGCATTTGTGTGCATTGTATCTCACAAAAATGTGAGCTTGGCACGTTAGGAGTTAATACATTCCCTACTAGAAATCTTAGTTTAAAAATCCCTTTAGATAATAGAGGGCCAACCAGGTCCCTGTAGGAAATTGTTAATAATGTAAATACACTACTCAAACATAGTTAAGGACCACTTTTTATTTTGTGTATACTTTTTATATGAGATATTTTACTCCTGAATGACCTCAAACACACTTGTAGCGCCTCATTATTTGGAGTTACACATCCGTAGCTCGGTTTACAAGCTCCACCAAAAACCAAGGAAAAACATTATCTCTTTTATGTTTCCGCATTTCCTCTCCATGCGTTTCATCATACCGCATCCGCAATAACATCCCTTTTTGTTATGGAACTTCTCCGGAAACTCTTCCCCTACTCCGACAAGATTGGGAAAACAAACATTTCGCGGCTCGCGATGTCGTTGCCCTATGACCGTGGGTAAACCGACCATTCACAGGACTGTTACTGTGAATATATTAAAACTCATGATTTCACTGTCCAATCAGAGACAAGGATTACCACGTGAATTTACTACGATTTGGGGACATCTCTTCATCCCCCAACTCATCTCATCTCTCGATCATTCTTGTCACAACCACCGAACCATTCGGATTATACAAACTCACTCTCCAGCAAAACAGCAACTTTCTCACTTCATCCTGAGACATTCTGGAACTATATATATATTTAATACCTACACGATACCTTTGTGAAAGGAAGTTAATCGTGTAGCTTAGTTAGTTTATTTTACTTTTGCTGGAACGCAGAACTCTTTTCTATTGCGGACAAGCACATATAACTTTTGGTATATATTTCAACATAATTATATATACCTCTTCGCTCACGCGAATATAACAACTCTTGTACAAACAGTGTACATACAAACACTTGGTGACATACCTTGAACATTATCATCTCATGCACTATCTTGGGACACGGATGAAATATTATAAGTGCCTGCCAGAGGACCTACCAGCGCCGATCCCAGGATCAAGCCATCGTACCGTGATCTTTTACTTGTAAGTAGAAATCAACTTTGTATGTTTATGACTTATTAACATATACCAACAACCATTTCTACATTGGTGACCCCAGACATTCTAATATCGCGTTTGCTTTTCAACCCACGGTGCTATAATCAACGGATCGTTCTACTATACTTCATTCCGATCGCGTGATTAATTTTTGATTTTGGTTCGCTTTGTTAAACTTTTGTTGTGATCATCATGAGTACGGATCAGGAAACACAGTCTACCCCCACCGACGAAGTCAAACTTGATGACGACGTCGCGCGTAAAGATTCTCCTTCAGTGTCGGCTGTCAACATAAAGCTGCCACCATTTTGGCCCCACGACCCAACGTTGTGGTTTGCGCAGATTGAGGCGACGTTTGACACCATGAACATTCGTTCGCAAGCCAGGAAATTCGCGTATGTGGTGTCTTCGCTACAACCGGAGTACGCGCAGGAGATCCGTGACATATTGATCTCTCCTCCTGCCCAAGACAGATACGACGCGCTGAAAAGTGAGCTAATCAAGCGCACGTCGTCATCTGAACAAAAACGACTGCAACAGCTCCTGACATCGGAGGAGCTCGGTGATCGAAAGCCGTCACAGCTCCTGCGGCGCATGCAGCAGCTGATGGGATCCAGCACCTTGCAGGAAAATCTCCTGAAACAATTGTTCCTGCAGCGGCTGCCTCAAAACGCCCAGCTCATCCTCGCCTCAACGCGCGACGCGATGGACATCGCCCGGCTCGCCGACCTCGCGGACAAAATAATGGAGACTAGCTCGCACGCCGTCAGCACCCTCGCCGCGTTCTCTTCGGCTCCAGCGACCGCTCCGCCCGCTCCGCCCGGGGATATCCAACGACTACAAGCGCAGATTTCGCACCTCACGACCCAGGTTCAGGCCCTGTCCTCGCGACTCATGGACCGTGGTCGTAGCGGAGATCGTCACTACAACAACAGGCGGCAGCGCTCCGATTCGCGCGGCGCTCCAAGTCGACGATCGCCCTCCCAGCAGCAAGGCGAGTGCTGGTATCATCGCCGTTACGGTGCCAATGCACACAAATGCGAGTCCCCGTGCTCGTACACCGCACCGCCGTCCGCCGACAACAACGCCGCCCAGGGAAACGGACAAGCCAGCAGCTAATCGCGACAAGCTCCGCTGGTCCATCTACTCCTAGTCGCCTATTTTATGTTATGGACAGGATCTCGGGACTTCGATTCCTCGTCGACACCGGCGCGGAAGTCAGCGTCATTCCCCCATCCCCAACGGATAGGCGTTCCCCATCGTCCCAGTTCAAGCTGCAAGCAGTTAATCAGTCACAGATATCGACCTATGGTGAGCGATCGATCACGCTTGACCTCGGCCTTCGCCGCACATGCCGATGGATTTTCATAATCGCAGACATCGCCACGCCCATCATTGGCGCTGATTTTCTTACCAATTTCGGTCTTCTTGTGGACGTCAAACACCGCAAGCTAATTGACACCACGACCAACCTCGCTGTCACTGGCGTCATCGCACGATCTTCTTCGCCACCCACGAGTCTGAGAATGATGCAGTCGACTGGATCACGGTTCGACGACTTGATTCGTAATCATCCGGGTATTACACAGCCCGTGTACTCCGAATCAAGCGTCAAGCATTCAGTCACCCATCACATCGAGACTCGTGGACCACCAGCTGCTGCACGACCACGTCGACTAGCTCCCGATCGTTTTTCTATCGCGAAAGCGGAATTCAACCACATGTTGGAGCTCGGCATCGTCCGCCCGTCAAAGAGCAACTGGTCGTCGCCACTTCACATGGTGCCAAAGAAAACCCCAGGGGACTGGCGACCGTGTGGTGATTACCGCTCGCTCAACAAGGCAACAATCCCGGATCGCTACCCTGTTCCCCATCTCCAGGATTTCGCAGCTGGTTTGGAGGGTAAAACGATATTTTCAAAGATCGACCTCATCAAGGCGTACCATCAGATACCAGTTCACCCCGCCGACGTCCACAAAACGGCCATCACCACACCCTTTGGATTGTTTGAATACGTCCGCATGCCATTTGGGTTACGTAACGCGGCGCAAACCTTCCAAAGGTTTATGGACGAAGTCCTCCGCGGACTGCCATTCGCCTACGCATACGTCGATGATGTCCTCGTCGCCAGCGATTCACCTGATGAACACGAAGAACATCTTCGCACCTTGTTCGCACGGTTCGCTGAGTACGGGGTCATTATCAACCCGGCCAAATGCGAACTCGGCGTCGCGTCGCTCCATTTCCTCGGCCACGCCGTCGACCACGCCGGCATCGCTCCTCTCCCCGACAAGGTCAAAGCCATCATTGACCTACCCCCGCCGACTTCGCTACGAAAGTTGCGGGAATTCTTGGGACTCGTGAATTTCTACCGCAGATTCATCCCGCGCTGTGCTGATGCTATGCAGCCTTTAACCGACATGTTAAAGAACGTGAAGAAAAAGAATCAGCCCATCACGCTCGCGGATACCGCCCTGCAAGCATTCGACACAGTAAAGCACGCATTATCCGACGCGACCATGCTCGTCCACCCCAAGAACGGTGCACCCCTGTGCCTCCTCACTGATGCTTCGGACACAGGTGTGGGTGGGGTGTTGCAGCAATGTGTGAACGAGGTATGGCAGCCACTCGCGTTCTTTTCCAAGCGATTACAGCCAGCAGAGACCCGCTACAGCACGTTTGGCAGAGAGCTGCTGGCCGTGTATCTCTGCATCAAACACTTTCGCCATCTCCTCGAAGGACGTTCATTTTGCGTCTACACCGATCACAAGCCGCTCACCCACGCGCTCAATGCCCAGCCGGACAAATATTCGCCACGCGAAGTCAGGCATTTGGACCTGATCTCCCAGTTCACATCGGACTTACGGCATATCTCGGGCAAAGACAACCTTGCCGCCGACGCCCTCTCGCGCGCGCACATCAATGGCCTCGAGTCACATGACACGGTAATCGACTTCGCCGCCATCGCCATCGCCCAGGAGGACGATGACGAAATCGCGCACCTCAACGACACCTCGCTTCAGCTCGTTCCCGTGCCTATTCCCTCATCGGATCGCACGATATTAAGCGACATGTCCACCGGCACTCCTCGCCCATACATACCTGCCTCGTTCCGCAGGTCAGTATTTCATTCCCTGCACAATCTGTCTCATCCAGGAGTTCGTGCCACGCAAAAACTCATCACAGACAGGTTCGTGTGGACTGGGATCAACCGGGACGTTCGTTTGTGGGCTAAGACGTGCATTCAGTGCCAGCAATGTAAGGTACATCGCCACAACAAAGCACCGCTCGGCACGTTTTCGTCGCCCGACGCCCGGTTCGACCACGTACACATCGACATCGTCGGTCCGCTCCCGCCTTCGGACGGTTTCTCATATCTCCTGACATGTGTGGATCGATACACTCGATGGCCGGAGGCATTCCCCATGAACGACATAACAGCGGAGACAGTGGCTCGTGTGTTCGTCACACATTGGGTTGCTCGATTTGGCACCCCGTCTACTATCACCACTGATAGAGGTCGCCAATTCGAGTCCCATCTCTTCCGTCACCTCGCAACACTGCTGGGAACTAATCGCCTGCGTACTACGGCCTACCACCCTGCTGCTAACGGCCTGGTCGAACGACTACATCGCCAGCTTAAAGCATCACTTAAAGCACATGGTGGTACACGTTGGACAGAGCATCTACCACTAGTTCTACTCGGCATACGCACCGCTGTAAAGACTGATCTTGCTTGCTCTACTGCTGAACTGGTGTATGGAACTACACTTCGCCTGCCTGGCGAGTTCGTTGCTCCAGCCGACACGGACAACGACCTCGACCCGGGCGACTACGTCCATCGTCTTCGCAAATTCATGCACGACATGCGTCCACACGGCACGCGTGCTCAACAAAAGCCGTCGTATGTGAACACGGATCTACACTCATCCTCACACGTTTTCATACGGGATGATACCGTGAGGAAGCCGCTTCAACCTCCCTACAAAGGCCCCTATCCGGTCGTACGGCGCACTGACAAGTTCTTCGTGGTCGACCAGCGAGGGAAACACGATACTGTCAGCATCGACCGCCTCAAACCTGCATATCTCGAGCCCCAGCGCGACCCAACGCCTCAGCCGCCCTCCACTACGCATCCAGCCTCTACGTTGAGGGTTGACACACCTCCTACCGAGCCCCCTGCCACGCCCCCTTCCGACTCGTCTCCCACGTTTTCTCCTCCACCGCGACCTGCGCCGGAGGTTAGGAGGACGAGATCGGGTCGTCGTGTCCATTGGCCCGCTCGATATGTGCAGTACGTCGTTTTTAGTGCTGGATGAATTTTACATTTTTACTCTCGTTTCTTCGAGATTTGATAATTTCTTTACATCGCTACATACTTGTATTTCCTCTTTATCGATCGCATCGTTCGTAACTTTGTTTTCTTCACTTGCGATCTAGGAGGGGGTTACCTGTAGCGCCTCATTATTTGGAGTTACACATCCGTAGCTCGGTTTACAAGCTCCACCAAAAACCAAGGAAAAACATTATCTCTTTTATGTTTCCGCATTTCCTCTCCATGCGTTTCATCATACCGCATCCGCAATAACATCCCTTTTTGTTATGGAACTTCTCCGGAAACTCTTCCCCTACTCCGACAAGATTGGGAAAACAAACATTTCGCGGCTCGCGATGTCGTTGCCCTATGACCGTGGGTAAACCGACCATTCACAGGACTGTTACTGTGAATATATTAAAACTCATGATTTCACTGTCCAATCAGAGACAAGGATTACCACGTGAATTTACTACGATTTGGGGACATCTCTTCATCCCCCAACTCATCTCATCTCTCGATCATTCTTGTCACAACCACCGAACCATTCGGATTATACAAACTCACTCTCCAGCAAAACAGCAACTTTCTCACTTCATCCTGAGACATTCTGGAACTATATATATATTTAATACCTACACGATACCTTTGTGAAAGGAAGTTAATCGTGTAGCTTAGTTAGTTTATTTTACTTTTGCTGGAACGCAGAACTCTTTTCTATTGCGGACAAGCACATATAACTTTTGGTATATATTTCAACATAATTATATATACCTCTTCGCTCACGCGAATATAACAACTCTTGTACAAACAGTGTACATACAAACACTTGGTGACATACCTTGAACATTATCATCTCATGCACTATCTTGGGACACGGATGAAATATTATAAGTGCCTGCCAGAGGACCTACCAGCGCCGATCCCAGGATCAAGCCATCGTACCGTGATCTTTTACTTGTAAGTAGAAATCAACTTTGTATGTTTATGACTTATTAACATATACCAACAACCATTTCTACACACTGTTATCAATTTCACATGTGGTTCAGTTGTTGCATAATGTCTCTTGCATCATCTTTTCACTTCAATGAGAACACCATCTAGACAAACGAAAAATGAAAGAACTAGACCTCACTTATTGCTTGGGGAAAAAATACAAGTTAAGAAAAAGGTGGTCCTTAACTTTTTTTTAGTAGTATATATAAATTTGCCTTTCAGTATGCTCTTAATGTCGATTCCAAGTAATTTGTAAAGTTTTATTGTTGGGGGTTCTAATCCCTCATATGCACGCCTAATCACATTTTAAAATTTAATATATTTCCATAGAACCCTTCGATAGCCACAACGACGAGTGGGTCAACGCTGTCATGCCACAATTTGCGCTATGTCGTCAACGTTGGAGGGATGTGCAGCAGGAAAAAAGAAGAAAAAGAAATCCTGAAGGGGATCAAGTAAGTGTTAAACATGTGTTTGTACTTTGTGTGAGTTAAAATTTACAGTCAAACCTGTATAGTGACTACCTACAGGGAAACAAGTGGCCACTGTAAACAGGTGACCTCTATAGACAGGTTCCATAACATTGTACACTAAAACCTGTGTATAGTGACCACCTATAAAGGGAAACAAGAAAAGTGGCCACTGTAAACAGGTGACCTCTATAGACAGGTTCCATTTCATTGTACAGTAAAACCTGTGTATAGTGACTACCAAAGAGAAACAAGAAAAGGAGATTATGCAGACAGGTGACCTCTATAGACAGGTTCCATTTCATTGTACAGTAAAACCTGTGTATAGTGACCACCTATAAAGGGAAACAAGAAAAGTGGCCACTGTAAACAGGTGACCTCCATAGACAGGTTCAATTACATTGTACAGTAAAACCTGTGTATAGTGACCACCTATAAAGGGAAACAAGAAAAGTGGCCACTGTAAACAGGTGACCTCTATAATAGACAGGTTCAATTTCATTGTACAGTAAAACCTGTGTATAGTGACCACCTATATTGGGAAACAAGAAAAGTGGCCACTGTAAACAGGTGACCTCTATAGACAGGTTCAATTTCATTGTACAGTAAAACCTGTGTATAGTGACCACCTACAGGGAAACAAGTGGCCACTGTAAACAGGTCACCTCTATAGACAGGTTCCATTTCATTGTCTTTTCTGTGGGGAATCACTTTCATTGGCCACTATAGACAGGTGGGCACTAAGACAGGTTACACTACAGTTTGTAAGTGTACATTTCGTTTGTATAGCTTGTCTTTGTGTTGAATTTTGGGGGATTATTTTAAATGTTAACCTGTTCACTACGCAATTAAATAGACTTTTAAAGAAGAATGGGTCGGACAAGATCTAGCGTATTATAATGTAAATGAAATTGAGCAAAACAAATGGGGTTTCTCCGGGATTCAAACCCAAGACATCCGGATTAGTAGACCGGTGCCTTCTCAGCGGAGCTGCTCTGTTTTTGTGCCTGAAAGGCTGAAACCCCTTTCTTTTCAATGCTCGAGTTGGTCAGAAGATATTATAAACCTGATACATACCTGAGCGATTTGGATATATATTGTGAACTTTTTGGTTTATTATGAGATTAGATTATTAGAAGTTTATTCTGCTGTTTGCAACAATTTGCAATATTTTTAGTTGACTTCTTGAGCCCATTCTTGTCGGAATGAAATTCTTTAACTGTACATTATTTTGTGTAGCTTTGACAGGTATTGTAAACCACTCATACAGGTACATAATGTGGAGCAGGCTGTGCAAAGACATTTGCAAGGGTGGCGAGGCTCAGAGCCTCACCACCCTTGCATTGTCTATGCACTCTGTGCTACAAGGAATTTGTGTGTTGAGAATTCCTCCGGTCTTGAAATGCGCTATAAAAGAAACATTTATTATTATTATTTGTATATTATTGCTTGTTTTAAATTGTAGATGTGATGTATACCACAACATTTTCATTCCCTTTTCTTTCCTCCAGTGCTATCTTTGAACCAGGCATGAATGCGATCCTTGGACCTACTGGGGGCGGCAAAACATCGTAAGTTTCTTCTTACACAAAATTCTACCATTTCTGGAACAATATAGAAAAAGTATTTTAATTGTAAAGTAATCTTATCCTGATGACGGATAGTCAACCTATTCAAAACGTCGAGCCCCTCCTACTATCCACCCTCTCCTCGCAATACCAACAGTCCTTTCCAGGACTATCCCAACAGTCCTTTCTAGGATTACCAACAGTCCTTTCTAGGACTACCAACTGTCCTTTTTAGGACTCTCCTAGAAAGAATACCAACAGTCCTTTTCAGGACTATCCCAACAGTCCTTTCTAGGACTACCAACAGTCCTTTCTAGGACTACCAACAGTTCTTTTTAGGACTCTCCTAGAAAGAATACCAACAGTCCTTTTCAGGACTCACCAATCCACCCATCTCACATGGTGCAACCGCAAACCACACGTATTATAATCTTATCCTGTTTATAGATACTCTCCTCCTTTTCCAAGCAACTTCCGCATTAGTAAAATTACCGCATACATCTGCTTGGTGAAATTGGTAAAGTTCAGAGCGAAGGTTTCAAATATGCAAGAAAGTGATGCAAGAAAACTCAACTTAGTCTTAGTCTCAGGCTCATTTAATTTATATTTTTAACATGAGCATTGATAAACTTTGCCTTTTACCATGTACAAAGAAAATAATCATGTTGCATGGCAATCTGATTGTATTGCATCTTTCGTTTATTTTATTTTCATTTAAAATATTTATCTATCAACACAAATTGTAATGGGAATATATATTTTTGCCAAAAAAGGACTATAAATGAATAATTAAATACAAATTCTTGTAATGAAATTACAAGTGCTCATATGGGTTGTGAGTATCAAGTACAAACACAAGAACAATAGGGGTCTGCAGTTGATAGACTCAAATATTAATAGACTTTAAATTGTTTTAATTTTATAAGTTAATTATGGGTAAAAATAAGAGGTAAACATTACTTCATGATTGACGGAGTACAAATTAAAGCCAAAAATTATGATTAATTGTACCGGGGACTTACTTTTTGTGTCATGTTTTGTTCCAGGAAATGCATGGTATTTTCAAGTCCTTTTCAGACTAGCTCTAAGATGATATGTTGTGATCAATTACCCAACATGTTTTCTATATTATAGACTATAACTTTTCCAAAGTTTTTAAATAGCTTATTAAGAATAGCTTTATAAAATGTGATTGTTTAAAAGTTTTTTTCATTATTTGTATGATCATTTTGTCCACACCTATACAAATGGTGACATGATGTATCTAAATTTTGTGCATCAAATTTGCCATTGTACATATTACTTGACATCTTGTGTAATAGCAAGCTTTTACACCCCATTTTATAGGCTTTGTGTAAAATTTGAAAGAATATGACATCAACCTTTGACATTGTGCATATTTTTTGTTATGAATCCATACATGTGGAAATGGTATCAGCTGCATTAAAGTTGTGTTGACAAGTTTATATTTGTTGTACACGTTTGATGTATCACGGGTGATTTATAGGTGTTGTCCCTTTTATTCACTTGGAAGCCTCTTGGATAGATGTTCAGTGTTTTGCCCAAAGCATAGTGCAAATAGATCTCCCTTTGTTGTAGGTTCCATACATTTTGTGCACCAATAACTCTTGTGCTAGTTTTCAATACCATTCACCAAAAGATAATCCATTTATTTGTATTTATGTTATAATAGTAATAAGAGGGTACAGGGTACAACAAGGCACCACTATTCACAAAAGATAAGCCATTTATTTTACATTTTGTTATAATAGTGATATGAGGATCCAAGGCACAGCAGATTGTTATGTAGGCAAACCTCCACACTAGATTGTTTGTCTACTGGCCCGTTCGGGCATTTAGAATTATAAAAGCCTTGCCCTCTTACTTCTAGATGAGATTTACACAGTATTTGATGTTAGATTTTACTCTTGTAGTTGAACAGAAATGTCAGTTGCCTGATCAGGCAATCAAATTAGGCCATTTATGAAATTGTACTTTGGCCTGACATCAATTTTTACTTGCCCCAGCAATCAGGCAAGGGTTAGTTTTGAAAGTTGAAACCCTAGTTGGTGTTTCACAAAGATCCTAAGTTGAACTTATCTCTAACTCTCTAAGTTGGACTTAACTATTATGGAAAGCCATTTGTAGCCTTGGAATACCATATATTCAAAAGCAACAAAGCTAGAATTTTTAGACTTTTCATAAATGTTGCATCAAGAACATGAAATCTCCTTGATAATATAAAATATGAATGATTTGAATCAACATTTTATGCCTTTGAAAAATCACTTTTACAACAATTTTTCAAAGAAACTAATGGCTTCCCATACTGTTTAAGTCCAACTTAGAGTTAAGTTCAACTAAGGATCTTTGTGAAACACCCCCCTGATGTAGCCTTATGATTCCTTGCAATGTGGAAGGGCAAGGCTGTGGGAGGGATTTTTTGTTTGTTTTTGTTTCAAGGCACCTTTGAATGTGCGTTAGTTAGATAGAAACGTGAGAATATCTGGAAAATAATGATAAATGTTAATTATGAATATCAATTTTTCGAAGAGAAAAAAAATGAGATTTAGAATGTAGAAATGACTGCTGTAATGTCACAACAAGTATTGCAACGGTGATAGCACATTCAGGTCCATTTATGCAGCATTTGTTTTTCTTACTTTAAATATTTAAACATGGTCCAATTTCTTCCCATTCAAGCTTCATTGTGGCACAGGTTTTCGCCCTCTCTTCTTCAGCCATCACTTGCTCTTGAATAGATTGCATTTTTAATTGTTTTTTATATTTATTTCAGCAGAACAAAACTGCTTTGATAGCAAGGCTAGTCATACTGAGCTTAGTACATGTATACTGGGGAAAAGAAACCATATATATATTAAATGCCTTCTATCCAGTGTGTAATCATTGATTTTTGTCAAAATGACCTTGTTTTGGCTCATTAGAGTACTCATTATTGTAGAGTACCTGGTGAGATCAGTGGACTATCTCTAAACAATTATGACTTGCACACAACAGGATTCCCATATTCTATACCTAACACAATACACTTAATCATGCAAGGTCATTCAGAAGCAGAATATATACCGAAAACGGCATCAGGGCAGTGGCGTAGCGTGGTCATTGATAAGGGATATATCCCCCAAATATTTTGAGGGGGGGGGGGGGGGGGGGGAGGGGTTGCCTGTGTTATTATCTCCCCCCCCCCCCCCCAACATTAAGGCTCCATATTATAAAATAACATTAAAATGAAAGGATATTGCCCCCCCTCTCATTCACTAGGTGAACGTTGATAGTTAATTTATAATACTAGTAAATAATACAATTGTCTTCTTTAAACCTCATCTTGAGTAAACTTTTTACTGTTCAAAATATTACTCTATCCTGATCAAACCTGTGATTGTAGATGAAGCATGACATGGACGTAAACAAGATTTTTCTAATTTTGTCAATATCAGCTTCAAAATCTGCTATCCTGATTGGGCTACCAAAATCTTGTATACATTTTTGCTGGCCCAAAGTGCAATTTCACTTTGCCCTAGTACTTGCTTATGAGACAATAATGCAGTAACATGGTGAGTTATATAATGTACATAGTACAGAAACATGGTTATAAATTTGTGCTTGTTTGGAACTGCCAAAACTGATTACTTGGGCTGTCACAGAAGGTTAATAATTAATCAGAGTACTAATGAAGAATAATTATAAATGTAAATGTGTATAAAGGGTACTATTATCTCTCTCTACAAATACTTAATGAGGGTACTTCTACTTTATTGAGTCGTGAGATTGACCCTACTTAAACTATGCTGGAAGATTTGTGCTGGTCAGTGAAAAAAATACACGGGGCTCGGGGCGAACGCGCCCCCGAAATGCCCAAAAGAGCCCCAGAATACCATAAAAAAAGTCCTGGAAAATTGCAAATCATTGCAGTTCAATGCAAATCAAATTTTGAAGTGTTATTTTCATGAAGGCAAGTTTTAAAAGTAGCCCCCGAAAAATAAAATTTATTTTTTCCACTGGTGCTGGTTGAAGGAAATGAGGGTACCTGTATTTATCCGATCATCAAAGTACCCATTTGATTGACACTGTGAGAGAAGGTGTCCATTCGTGAAAACAAACACACATGCGCAGTTGCTCACACACTCATACTCACACACACTCACATGCACAGACACACAAATGAGTGAGCTAGTGCTCAGATGAGCAATTCAGGCCCGTAAAAGTGTAGTAACTTTGCTGACATGTGCAAAAAGTGATGAATGGTGCATCAAATGTGTACATTGTTTCGATCTGATGTGTCTGCTGAGTAATGTTTCAAAATGTCACGTTAAATGGATATGGCCAAGTAATGGGCAAACATGTATGCAAAGTGATATTTGTGAACTAATTGCACTGACTTTTTACACAGTTATAACTTTCCAGTGGAAAATTAAAAAATGAGATCACTTAATCGTAAATATCTTTTTAATATAAAGGGGAAAGAAAAAGTGTACCACACTTCTGTTTGTGATATGAATACAACAAGGTATGAGAGAAGATTTGTGGATTTGGACAATTGGCTTTCTCTACCAAAACGTGCCCACGACATGGCATGTATGACAAAAAGAACTAATGCAGTGATACTCTATACAATTTGAATAGAGCATTCATTCTTTTAGTCATGCATGCCAAGTCGTGGGCAATCTTTGGTGGAAGTACCGCACAGTCTTTTACTAGTTCCCTTTAAAATGCCCAAAAGAGACCAGTTAAATCACAGGAGAGTACCAGCAGATATTTTGCATGTTACGGAACATCAGGCTTGAAATTCTTGTCCCTTTAACCCGATCACTACGGGGACCGAGAATTCTCGGTCCCCGTTGCGCCTACTCATATACGGGAACCGAGATTTCTCGGTTCCGAGCAAGGGCTATATTAATTGCATAAACATACATGTATGCATCTTGTAAGTACAATATAATTTAGCTTGAATTTTAGATTGAACCCTTGGCTACATGTATATCAAGTTTCCCCGACTCTAGTTGCGTGATTATTGTTTTATTACAATTTTATCATGGTAATACACAAGTCTAATTTCAGGATATTCGTATACAAGCCCATACAAGCCAGAATCATAGTTTTCGCATAGAATTTCACTTCGCTGAGCCTATACTATGCATATCGATCGCCTCTATTGTGTGAACTACTTGACCAGCGAACTCACGCTAGGTTGAATAGAAGCGAATACAATGCCATGGTCAACCAGATATCGATCGGTTCTTTTGTGCGCGCCCAGTGGGGTAACTCGACCGGTCCGTAAAATAATCTCGTATATAGCTATTGAAGCAGTATATCTATTGCCGTGGTAAAAGGGTTAAAAAGTAAATTAAATGGGAATGTGCGCTTTTAAACCAAGCAGATTCTTCACGGACGGCAAATGGCAAGGTACACATGTATGTAACTAAACATGGAGCATTATGTTTAGACTTTAAATATAGTTTCATGTTTATTTGTGTTATTTGTCATTTTCCTTCAATAAAGAACCGGTGTTTGGTTCGAAATTTCATCAGGCTCTTGACTTAAAACTGTTTTATAATACATTGGCCCTTTTTATTAGTGGAAAGTAGTTCTGCACATTTACAGGCTTTGTGTACAATGGAAGGAGCTTTTAAATAAACAAGAAGAGCATCTTGTTAGGCTGTCAATATACAAGTTGTTTTTGGCATTTTAATTAAATTTTAATAATGATGCAACCACTTTTTGAAGCCATGGTTGATGGTTCCATTAACTGATCACAGTAAGTGTTAAGTGCAAACCGTATCTATAGAGGGCTTATTAAGGATATCAAATCATGTCAAACTAAAAGCAAAATGTACAGGTTGTATTTCTGTTTACCCAATGTAGTATACATGTGCATATAAAGTATAGACCTACATTTAACTGACCCTAATTGCTAATTAAATTTAAGTGCATATTTATGCCTACATTACATGTATATGAATATTATAATTATGCAGTATCTTATTTATTTTCTTTTACACGCTACCATTTAAAGATAGTGTCATTAATTATGGGATGGCGTCCCAGTAAATCCTTGGTGAATGTATTGATTTTGTGTAGTTAGCAGTAAGTGCAAGAATGCAAGTAGCGCACATTTATAGATCTTTTGACCATACAAGTATGCATGGTTTCTTGAAGGACGTTTATTTACTCGCATTCTTTTTGGTTTTGGTACTGACACAGTCATGTACATGTAGATGCATGTAGATGCATGCATATTGGCCCCACTATTGATTAATATTCTTGCCCCCTGCATTTGTCCTTCAGCAAGACAACTAATCCACTAAGGCATATAAATAGGGACACCATAGGAAGTAAAACCTTTATGTAAATTAACTTCTCAATGCCCATGATTCACTTGGAAGGAATGCTCCCCAGAGAGTGCAATTGGAGCGCACAATGTGTTGGCCAGCATTGTATCCTATGAAGCTAGTAATTTAACAGTGTTAAAAGTGCTTACTGCGTATCTAGAAATGATATTGTATCATATTAGGCGCTATGTAAATCAAATTGTTATTATATTTTCAACCTTTTGGGGATAAAAAAGCAAATATTACACAGATTTTGTTAGAGGGGTTTTCAAAATCTGTTAAAAGTGCTTATTGCGTATCTAGAAATGATATTGTATCATATTAGGCGCTATATAAATCAAATTGTTATTATAAACCAAACACAAAAAGTAACTTCACCCCTA
Organism: Echinarachnius parma; assembly: GCA_037951105.1. Taxonomy (NCBI): domain Eukaryota; kingdom Metazoa; phylum Echinodermata; class Echinoidea; order Clypeasteroida; family Echinarachniidae; genus Echinarachnius; species Echinarachnius parma. The sequence continues at coordinate 45,280 of JBAMJV010000948.1, read as the reverse complement.
AGCAATTGCCCATAATTTCATAACCAAGAATTATTTCAAGATTTCGTCTTGCCAATATATCCATATGGTAGTTAGGAAAACAATGTGTAAAAATAAGAGGTAACCATTAATCCATGGTTGAGTGAGCACATATTACAGAAAAAATAGTCATATTTCAAAATTCGCAAAAGTATTATCATCATTACAAATTATTGAGAGTTGGAAAATTAAAAAATGCACTGTTTTACAATTGCAATTAATGCATTTTACCACATGTGCCATCAAAAAATCAAAATGAATGGAATATCAAACAGCATTGTTTCATAAACCATGATCAATGCATTCCGCCACATGTGCGGATTCACAACAATGTACAGGCACGCGTAATACCTTGTGACTTTTGAATTGGGTCATTTTTACTTTCATCTGTGCTCATTCAGCCATAAAGTAATGAATATCTCTGATTTTCGCACATATCGAACATAACAACTGTGCCAATATTGTGGTAAGATGACATCTTGAAAAAATAATCGGTTATGAAATTATGGGCAATTGCTTAGGGGTGAAGTTACTTTTTGTGTTCGGTTTATTTCAACATTTTGGAGTTAAAAGCAAATATTGCACAGATTTTGGTAGAGGGGTTTCCAAAGACTGTTCTTTAGTCGTATAAAGAAACATAAGGTTATTAGTCAACTCAAACTTATATATATAAAATGCAATGTCAACTGGCAAATGTATGCAATGTGTTGATTACTTTATATAAAAGGATTGAAGTAAAAAATGTAGTCTTTATAGTCTACAGTAATTTGCTTATTTTAAAACATTTCATGTACAGTAGCAAGAAAAAGAAAGAAATTTGTCAAGTCATGGACCCTACTACTATCTAGCTGCTGAAGTTATAATTTACCCCTCCTCTCTTGGGCTGTACAGTGTACAGTATTTTACTGTGTCCGAGATCATGATCATGACCCAGTTCCACTGATCTCTAATATTTATAAAGCCTTTATGAAGCCTTTACACTAAAAGAGTTAGGATGGTATGTTTTACATACTGTACATTGTGCTGAGCTGCTACTCTCCTTTGAGCTTTCTGTTATTCTAGCATATTGATATTGACATTGATGAGTTAGAGCCAATTATGCTAATTACCATGTAGTAAATGCTGTTGGTCGGTTTCGGGGACCTTGCCCCTGGTATGTGCATTGCCCTCAAGAGTCAACACACAATAATAAGCTGTGAAGTGAGTGATGCAAGAGCTTCCCATTATTCACTGATAAGTACGTACTTAATGTAGGTCAGACCGTACTTAATGTAGGTCAGACCGTACTTAATGTAGGTCAGACCGTCAGAGGTTTGATTAGCCTTGCCCTTTGTGAATATGCCATGTACTGTGACACCTGGCAGATAGAGATTGAACCGATTCCATTTTATAGCGTGTTTATTTTTTATTTTCCCCAAAATTTGTTGACAATCGTGGGTGACTTGCAAAATGTGTATGTCATTGTCACGTGTGTGCTTTTATAATGCAAGGTATTCTATGCTCAAAGAAATCTATTTGATAGAAGGAAAAAAGGTTTAGAAATCTTGACAAGATTGGTAGCGCATACATGACTGCTTTCCATTGATAGAATTCCGAGTTTGAATTGAAACCAGTCTATATTCCCATAAACTAGTTCAGGACTAATCCTGAAAATACTCTGGTAGGGATCTATGGAGAATGTACATGTATATAATGTTAAACCAAAATCATTCAGTTCTGAATGGGTTAACCCGTTGACTACGGGAACCGGGTGGGTTGTGTACAAAGTCTATAGGGATTTCTGAATCTGGTAGTGAACGGGACAAGTTTGTCTTTCAGACTTCAGTATTAAAAGGTCCACAATAAATGCTCCACTCTATACCCAGGTGCGTACATAGGGCCCTATTGTTACATGAATATGAGTGTATTAGAGCAGTTAGTGTGCACCTTATGACTGCCAGAATGCATTGCTCCCAACTCCCAATGGAGTACAACGTGCACATTACGTAGGGATTGACTATGTGTCAGATAACATGGATATATCGTCGCTGGGCAATTAAAAGGACAAATTGACGGTATCGATAGCAAAAAACGATACTTACTTTTTTGGAAGAAACAACATTTTGACATTTTGGGCAATTATATTTTTCAAATGCCAAATCCAGTATTATTGTTAAGTGAAACAGTAATGTAGGCTATAAAGCGATCAAGTCGTTTAATTTGGCCTACGCCCAGTTCTTTTTAACGGAGTTATTTACGCATTTCTGAATTTGCCCTTTTTACATGCACGATATCGCGTCGATATTGGGCATGAAAAAGGACAAAACGCGAATTGCCCTTTTACGCGCATTGATAATGCACAGGCAATGCGCGCGACTTGGCGCAATAATGGGCAGTTAAAAGGGCAAATCCATTTTTGTCCTTTTTATTGCCCATATCATATGCGCGTTTAGTCGTGTATGCCAAACATGCAAGGGTTATTTCGTAGTCACTTGAATTAAAATTGATTAAACTTGTGGCTGTACGCATGTGCGGATATTGTGAACAATGCTATATTCTTACGGAAAAGTAGTAAAATAACACATTTCATTCGTTACACATTGATTCTTAACCAAATAACACCTCTCGGCAGTTCGTGAAAACGATTTTGTCCTTTTTGTTGCCCAAATACGCGCAATTTTGTCATTTTGTCCTTTTGTTATTTTTGATTTTCTCAAAAAGTGGGGCACATATGGGAATTCTAAACATATCATTGGATAGGTTTTAAAGAACTCTATCTGAAAATAAAATAAAAACAAAATCGATATTTGACGATAATATCGGTCATTTTGCCCTTTTTATTGCCCAGCGACGATATATAAAGCGTTAGATGAGGATCAATTATGTTATTCATGAACAGTAGTAGCAGGGGAAACAAATGAAATTGATATTTCGGGGCTACTTTTCAAACTTGCCTGCATGAAAATAACACTCCGAAAAATTGATTTGCATTGAACTCTATATGATGACATAAATGGTACCCTGGGGTACCAAACGAAAATCCGCCATTTTGTTTAATTATTTATTTATTTTTTAGGGCTGTACCGGGGTATAGCGTGCATACATGCGCGCGCTGCACTGCATGCACAACGCAATACGGTTGTACTTCGAGTAGACACAAGATGGCGCTACACAACGCGGGATACCGGGGTACAACGGTACCCCGGGGTACTGCGTGTATCATAATATGCACATTTTCGGGGGATCTTTTTGTCATTTTGGGGGAGAATTCGACCTGAGCCCCTGTGTATTTTTGTTACAGAGTAGTAGGAGTAAAATAGTACAACATTCTATTTCCTATGATATACAGTAGGGTTATTCTAAAATGGTAATGATTGTGATGGGGTGTAGTCTTGATAGCTTCCATGCCACTTTGTTTGCTGTAGCATTGGAAGTCTTTTTTGCAAGGTTCTTTTCTTGGAATGTTGTAATCCTTGTAGAAAATCAATAATCTACGATGTACTACAGTAGTCTAGGAGGAAGATTGACATATTTCATTCATGTAAAAATGACACTGCAACTTGTCACCTGATTGCATCTATTGTACCTAGAACACACATCAACAGTAGAAGGAGGTCAGAGGGATTTCATTGACTTTATACATGTACAGGGTTACAGGCATTCAAAAATAACTCCTAGAATGTCCTCACCATTCACATTACTTACTGTTAAATGCATTTTAAGCTTTTGGCAGAAAACTATGCATGAAGGTAATCACTTCAACAAATCCTTAACTTTTCCAAACATCTCGGCTCAAGTATTTTCATGATATAGAAGGTAGTGAAGTTTTTGAATGCACAACAAAGTCCTTGCAAAATGGCTTATCATTGCTAACAATGCTAGCATAAAACTATCTCCACCATGAATAATTTTAAATGCGCTATCCTTCATTTATGTGTATGTTCTGTGTAGAATGGTGGGGAAAAACTAAGGTTTTTTAAAATTTTAAAGCATAGTCATAAATATCTAGGTTAACATCTTTAACTTTAAACATACTATTCAGGGTGTTGTAAAAAGAGTTGTGATCAATCGCAATAGTTACGATTGAACACAAGTCAGAAAATGTGCATAAATGCGCTGATGGGCTAAAATGCATGTACACTGTAATTTCTGACTTGCATTTAACTGCAACTTTGCGAATGATCACAACTCCTTATGCAACACTATTGTGATGGGGAACAATCACTGCAATATCACAGCTTTATCACTACAATTTGTATCCCAGGGGTGTTAGAATCTTTAAAAAAAAGCAACAAAATGTATATAAAACCATTTAAACAAATTAAATTTGTGAACCTTGCATCGAGCGTCGAGCGTCGGGGATCTAGTAACTTTGTTGACATGTGCAAAAATTGATGAAGGGTTGATGCAATGTATATTGTGGTTATCTCATATGTCCACAGGGTATTGTGTGAAAATTTCAAGTCAAATGGACATTGCATGGCCAAGTAATGAGCGAAAATGCAAAGTGATATTCACTAACTCACTGCACTCACTTTGTGCACGGTTTCAAAACTCCGGAGGAGTTTTTCTTATCTGAATACTTCGTTCGTACATATCTTTGTAAGGAAAGGGAAATTTGAAAAACCGAAACCGGTCCCATGATTTTATTGTTAATACAAATACAACAAGGTATGAGGGAACTGCTAGAATTAAAATTTTATTTTGAGGATTTGGACAATGTTACTAAGTCCCTTTAATGATATACAGCGATATGTGACCGGGCCATAACCTACATGTGTCACAATGGGTAACGTAAGTTACATTATAAGTGTTTTTCAGCCACCATGATGGCCTTGAATTTGGTTACTCAGCTGACCCTGAACCACATATAAATGACGTACACGAATGTATTGCCAATTTAGATAATAATTGATCATATTATACACACATTTATGGATGCATGGTAAAATGATGGTAACTTTTACAAGAAGAACCCTCATCAAATAAAAGGACAATTTTGCTGGTATAAAGTATCCCTGGAGACACAATATTTCACCAATTGTGCCGAGATAGTGGTTTTGACCCTCATGTGTAGTTTGGGTGGATAAATGAATATATTTGTAGCAGTTATTATTTGCAATTATCCAATGCTAGAAATTAACTTTTTTGCCTTTTGGCCCAGAAGGGCAAGTTGAAGGGGACCACCAGGCAAAGAACAACACATTATTATATGTTTTGGTACCGTTTTGTGATATCAAATAGATACCCAACATTTTGCAACTTGGTTGTGTAATTCATAAACAAAGCAATTAATTTCCACCACTTACAGAACCACTGCTATTTCCTGGTTCCATACGGGCCAACCATTTGCGAGTGCGCCAATGCTATTCACGCGTACGTTTGTAGACAATAGATTCCCGGGCGATTCGTTCGCTCTGCACACATCGCAGTCTTCGCAATTCAGACCACATGAACGCATGCTTTAGAAAGGTGATGCGTTTCCCAAAAAAAAATCTTTTTCTGGAAACATATTTTTGTGAACTTGTTGATGGAATGGAATACTAAAGATGTTACCTTTCTTTAATAAGAATATTATCTTTGGGTGGTGGTACCCTTTAAACAAGATTTTTTTTCAAATTCTAATGGCCTGAAACCCAAGTCTGATGGCCCCAAACAAAGGAACGCCCATTTAGGCCAGTAGATGGCCCGGGCCCAGCCGGCTTATGCTAATTTCGAGCATTGGATTATAGGTATGTAGCTATTACCGGAGGTGTGCTGGAGACTCGTTCTTTAATACAATAATAAAAGACAAGCATTTATATTGCACCATCAATCTAAAAAATTTATCCAGAGGCGCTCTTTATCATGTACATGTAGTACATTATTATTCGGGCTGTAGCCAAGCTGCCTGCAAGCAAGTGCATCAAGCATTTAAAGGAATTAATTCCTGCCAGGTACCCATTACATGTCAAAGATATGATATAAAGTACATGTTATGATAATAAATATTCTAAATGAATGTAAGCCTGGGTCGGAACGGACGGAATACCGGAATCCGTCCGGTGTGTGCGTGTTCCGGTTTTGTTTTCTCCATTCCGGTATTCCGATGAAAATCACGGAAAACCTCTTTTCCTCAAAAATTCATATTTTGTAGTAGAAAACTAACAGAAGAAAACAAATGACAAAAAAGTACAAGAAAGACGATGTCGAATGCAACTTACAACGACAAGAAATCCGCTGCGTTTATATGAAAGCCGATCTAGCGAGTACTACTACGATCGACTAGGCTAGCTACCCCGGCGCGCCCCGCACAGTCATGCAGCTAGCTGCTATCAGTCAGAGCTAGCTAGCTAGCTAGCTAGCTGTGCCGTACCATCATCAAACGTTTCTCAAACGTTGACATCCAGTCCGCATGTCTATCGGTACTAATGCTCCGACACAGCCCGCCATATCACTCGTATACTTTGTGTGCAGGTTATGGGTCTATTTTCTTGCGCGAGATCGATCCGCCGGGAATTGGGGAAATCCCCAGCGGATGGATCTCGCGTAGGAAAATAGACCCTATAGCCTGCATGCAAAGTATATACAAGTTAGTGTTGACTTATTCGTGTCGTTGTATTTAGCTTCAGTTCATGCAGTTTCGAGCGAGTTAGAAAATGTTCGAGATATAATCAGCGCATTTTTTTTTGTTGCTGTTTTTGCAGGTAATTGTTCTCGTATTTATTTTAAAAGCCATACAAACATGTAAGTAAAATAAGAGACATTTTCGTTCCTTTTCGGCACTTTTTAAGAGTGCAACTTGCTTGCAAGGTCAAGGCAGTTGAGTTGGCCTGTTTCGCAGCGCGGGGCCTGCATGCCTGCGCTGCCGAAACCATGGCAGACCTTCTAGTGCGTGTTCGTTCCGTATCATTCATTGGCAGATTTTTTTTTATCGGAATACCGGATTCCGACCGGCACAACACTGACGGATTCCGGAACAAAAAATTTCCGACATGACTCAGGCCTAAATGAATGAATGTGTTTTTCTTTCACCAGTTTCCTGGACATATTGGCTAGCAGAAAGGATAAGAAAGAAGTAAGAGGGGACGTTCTTATAGATGGCAACCAACTGCCTAGCAACTTCAAATGCTGCTCTGGATATGTCGTTCAGGTAGGATATACCAGCCTCCGCACTGAATTTTTTTCCTTACTGGCCCATTCGGGCAAGTAAAATCATAACTTTTTTCAATTTTGACGTGCCCAAACAGAAGTTTACTTGCCCACTTCTAGATGAGATTTTAACCTAAGGAATTCCATTCTCTCATAGTTGACCAATCATTTATTTGTCCGATCGGGCAAGCAAACTAGGCCATTTTATAAAATGTTACTTGCCCTTGGCACTAGGGCAAGTGCTAGCTCAAAGCCATGGGATATGTTCTGAAAACTTTTAATTGTTTGAAAATTAAGCCTTTTTACATTTCGACAAGGCACAGAAAATTGAAATGCACATTTGTATGTTAATTAGTTTGCATACAGTCAGATGTGCTCTAGTGACCACCTGTCTATTAAGAACATTTTTCTGTAATCCCTTGAAAGTATTGTGCTCATAAATGAATGGTGTGTCAGGGGATGTTATGATTAATTAATTAATGAACAACTCCCTTGAAACTTCAAATAATGCCATTTTGGATATGTCGTTCAGGAAGAATATTCTAAAATCCGGAATTGTTTGAGCAAATTAACTTGTTCACAAATATAATTAAGTCACCGATGTGCAAATTTACGCTTATTAGTTTCATTACAGTCATATGTGCTCCAGCGAAAGCCCACATTATATTTCCCTTTGTATCATTTGAAAGTATTTTGCACACGAATGAATTGTCTATGAAAACTACCTGCTCATAAGGACCAATTTCTGTGTCACTCAGGGAAAAATTACACAGGGGAGGCGGGCGAATTTGCCCCCGAAATGCCAAAAAGAGCACCCCCCCCCCCCCTGGTTTTTCTGCATATAATCGGAAATTGGCATGATCGGATCGTGATCGAATGACGATCCGATGATCACTTTTGTAGCCCCAAAAATGATAAAAGTAGCCCCAAAAACTTTCCTTTATGAAATTAGATAGGGAGCCCCCGAAATAAAAATATTAATTTTTTCCCTGGTGTCACTACTGAGTAGTGGTTGTATTATTATTATTATTGTAGTAGTTTATTACTTTAGTAAAGTACATACAAATATATTATTAAAGAGATATGTAGAGAAAGGAAATGGGACACTTGTATTGATTCTAATAAGGTGTTTTTTTTTGCATGAGTTTCAAGGAAAATCATTTAGAACTGCATTTTGGGGGTATTTTTAGTACCTCTATGATGTGAAGAAAGAAAATTATCATGTCATGACAAAGAGGTAGATATTTTAGTTTCATCCAAGATGCATACAATAGAAAAGAGAGATACATTTTGATTACCTACTTGTTTCTTATGAAAAAGTGTTTTTCTTTTGATTAACTTTGACGTGAGATTAGAAACGGAAAGTAATTCGTCTCTAGACATTGAATACATGAAGGCGGTAGAGGGTTGCCATGGAAACAGTACGCTAATGATGCAGAGACAAGGAGAAGAATGTAATTTCAGCAATCAGCATCTTATCTCAAAGATAATGTGAATCACTTACAAGTAGAAGAATCTGATACAGATAAAAAATGGCTTAAAACTGTAGCCAGTGGCATAGCTAAGGGAAGCCTAGAAGACATGTTCCTCAAATTATTTCACAAAATAATACAGAAACATAACCAGGGCAAAAATGCTTACAAAAAGAAAGAAATGCATTAGTATGAAAGTATGAAAATATTTGTATTGTGATCAAAAGTTTAAAATGAATATCTTTAAAAAATGCATTAATAATTATGATACTAATGGTTATTTGCTATATAGAGCTATTCCCGTGAGTATTATAGAGATTTACATTATCATTATAACCCCAGCCAATGGATACACACTGCAGTCATTCCTGCACACAAAAATCATACACATTTTCCACTCCCTATGGAGTTTTCCAGCCAGAGTTAACCCACAATCAATCCGAACTTGCTACGCCACTGACTGTAGCAATGTTCTTGCAAGCAACAGGACACTCTTAACCCGTTCAGGACTGGTTCTGAAAATATTCAGGCTTTGGTCTATGGAGAATACATGTTGTAGTAAAATCAATCCGACCTGAATATGTTAATCAATGTAATGAGATCTTGTAATAAAACAACAAGCCCAAAATGCAAACACAGATCAATATCAGGATGTAGAGGAGTGTTTTTATAATTTGACAGAAAAAAAGTTGAATTACTGGCTGTTTGTCTGTCTGTCTGTCCCATAATTAAAGCATAAAAAAGTGTTAGGATGTGTAATCAAGAACGAATGTACAAATCTAATATATCTTTTCTAAATACTCTGACATAAATGTATATATATTAGAAACATATTACACACCCTTACACCTTTTTAATGCTTAATTTGCCGCAAGATTATATGTGAATCATCCTTGTAATGTATATGACTATTCCCCTCATCCAGGATGATGTTGTCATGGGAACCCTGACAGTGAGAGAAAATCTTGCCTTCTCCGCGGCCCTCCGTCTTCCGACCTCCATCTCGGATGAGGAGAAGCGAGATCGTGTGGACGAGATCATCACCGACCTCGGTCTTAACCAGTGCAAGGATACAAAGGTGAATGTCTAATGATGCTTATGATGATGGAGAGGATACTGATGCAGTACTGATGATGATGATGATGATGATGATGATGATGAAGATGATTGTGATATATTGATGATTGTGATATTGATGATCTTTAAATACTGTAAAACTGATGATTAAGATGATGACGATGATGATGATGATGATGATGTTGTTGATGACAACGATGATGATGTTGTTGATGACAACGATGATAATGATTGATGATGATGGTGATTATGATGATGATGATGATGGTGATGATGATGATGATGACGATGATAATGATGATTGATGATGATTGTGATTATGATGATGATGATGACGACGACAATGTAAATGTTGATGAGGATGGTGATGATGATGGCAGTGTCGCCAATTACAATGATGATAGTCAAGAAGATGTTGATGAAACAAAACCCATTTTAAGGGCATTGTTCTGAGATAATGTTGATCTTTCCAATTACAGGTTGGCACTGATTTTCTGCGCGGTGTATCTGGTGGGGAGCGCAAGAGAACCAACATCGGGATGGAGCTGATCATCAAGCCCTCGGTTCTCTTCTTGGATGAACCAACGACTGGACTGGACGCAAACACTGCCTACTCGGTCATGAGTCAGCTTGCACAGTTAGTTGACCTATTCCATTCTAGAAATTCCATTTGAGTTAATGCAGAAAGCCTGGCGCAGTCAGAGCCGACTCGACCCGATCCGACTGGTTTTCAGCCTGATTAACTCAGGATGCGTTGCCTCAGGACTCCGGTTTTTCCAATCAAGAACCAGTCAGAGGTCATTCGAGGCCTGATTCAACATGTTGATTCGGCTCCGACTGAGCGAAACTGACTCTAGCCTGACTGAAAACCAGTCGGATTGGGTCGAGTCGGCTCTGTCTGCGCCGGGCTTAATATGTTAGGTTCCCAAGAGCACAAGAGAACCAACATCGGGATGGAGCTGATAATCAAGCCCTAGGTTCTCTTCTTGGACGCAAACACTACCCACTCAGTCATGAGTCAACTAGCACTGTAAGCTATAAAGCAGTGCCCTTCTAGATTTTATTTCGAACATTGTCTAGAGAAAATGACCAGAAATATATAATCTGTATTACTATAATACTCTACATGATCTCCGTGGCATACATGGAGTGTGGTCAGACTGATTGGGGAGCACACCTTATGTATTTCTTTATTGTTTTTAAGATTTTCTCCTCTTGTTTTCTTTTTTAATACTTAGGGGGCATGTGCCCCCTTGGTCCTCCTACCCCCCCCCCCCCCCTCCCTTCCCCCCCTAGCTACGCCACTGCGTGCAATATATTGTGTTCTGGAAACAATATATTGTAATTGAAATTTAATTTGAAGAAGGCAATCATTTAAATTGTGGTATATATCAATTTACCATGTATACTCAACCCAAGTCTAAACAGATATTGTGATCGTCCAAATATCTGTTGTTGCTTTTACAGTTCATAAATAATTTTAAGTTTGTGTAATATTCCAGTCCAAAGCTCAAATTACACACACAAGCTCTGTTAGCCATCCATTAACCATAGGCTGAATAGGTTCCGTTGGGTTAACCCATTCCCTACAATATTCTGAAACATCCATAGACTTTGTACACAACCCACCCGGTTTCCGTAGTCAAGGGGTTAACAGTTGATTCTGAAATTTAATCCCCCTCTTTCAGGCTGTCGAAGAGAGGGCGTTGCATACTATTCTCCATCCATCAGCCCCGTTTCACCATATTCGACGTGTTCGACACGATTCATCTGCTGTCCCGTGGAGAAACTGTATACCACGGCCCCGCCAAAGAGGCTCTGGGGTATTTTTCATCCATTGGTAAGTCGGGGCTCGACACTCGCACTGGCCCGCTGGCCCGGGGCCAGTGAAATTGCATGTTGGGCCGGCAAAAATGTATTAAAGTCATATTTTGGTGGCCCGATCGGGCAAGCAGATTTACAACCTGACATTGTCAAAATTTGATGTATCTTGTTTTATTTCATCTCATGCTTGATCTATAATCACAGGTTTGATCAGGTAATAGTGATATCTTGTATAGTAAAAAGTTAACTCATGAAATAAAATTTTTGAGCCAGTAAATTTTTCTTTCGGGCCACCAGATAAGGGGGAAAATTATTTCACTGGTCCGACCGGGCCATTGACAAAAAAGGTAAGTGTGGAGCCATGGGTAGATGATCCATTCACTTTGACAAACTCAGTTAAAAATCAGCCAGTGCTTTTACACTTCTCCTGAACCTTGATGTTTGGCTTATGGTAACAGAATAATGGGATGGGTCTGATTCATTAATTATGGAGGTATTTAAGACTGAATTGAAAAGCATTCCGGTTGTTTGACATTGTTCATCTGCTGTCCCGAGGAGAAACTGTATACCACGGCCCCGCCAAAGAGGCTCTGGAGTCCTTCTCATCCATTGGTAAGTGATCCCATTCACTTTGAAAAACTTTATCAAAAATCACTTGGAGCTTTCACACTTCTCCTGTAACTTGCTGTTTGGCTAACGGTTACAAACAAAACTTACAGAGTATAGAGTAGAGAAGCCATGACGTCATACAAATCTTTTTTTTTTTTTTTCAAATTTGAACTTCATTTTCCGAAAGAGCATAACAAATAATGTCCAAATACCAAAAATCGATTGAATATGTTTAGTATTGGCTGATATATGCTCATCCGAATTATTTGTTTGTCAATAGGCAATCAGTGTTATAGTGGTCTGGTTCATAACTTTATGAACCAGAGCACTATAACACTGATTGCCCATTGAAGTAAAATTCTTTCGGATGGGCATATCTTAGCCAATACTTAACATATTCAATTGATTTTCGGTATTTGGACATTATTTCTGATGCTCTTTCGGAAAATGAAGTTCAAATATGAAAATTCGAAAAATAGATTTTTGATGACATCACACTTCACCACTCTATTGAGATGGATTTTGATTTTTTTTCAAATATCTCAGTCCCTAATTATGGAGGTATTTAAGACTGAATTGAAAAGCGTTCCGGTTGTTTGGCACCATCCATCTGCTGTCAAGAGGAGAAACTGTATACCATGGCTCCGCTCAAGAGTCTCTGGAGTACTTCTCATCTATTGGTATTAAGTGTACTTATACACAAATACGGGCAGCCTTTCATGGAAGTGCGCCCTCTACGTGCTCTGCAATGACCGGGGGGCTTCTCTACAAGTTTTGGCATCCGCGCGCCCTTTTCTCCCATCCCGAGGCAGATTATGCATGTACATTCACCCCTGAAAGTCGGCATACTTCCTTATTGCGCGCAGTACGCGGGCTGTAACTGGGGGGCTCTGGGGGGGCGGCATGTATAAAAATCACAGAAACTGAATACGTTACGTGTATTAAGTAAAGCCTCTTCATATGAACTGTCAAGTTTCCCAAGTAGGGCCCGGGGCTAGCTCCGGGCTCAACTCGGGAGTGTTTGGCATAATACATATTAACTTGTACGGACTCACTAATATTTTTAGACATGTTCAAAACATTTGTAGTATCTTGACAACTCGCAGTAGCTCACACGGATTGGTGTAGTAATTCTTTCTGTTTTGTGGGGCTTCACGGTAAAGTATCATATTACATGCCAAGCTTGCACAACTCGGGAAGCTCGGCACCAAGTTTTGCATACATGTCAGAGGGGCGTAATGATAATACAGAAGTCAATTAATTTAACATGCTTAGGTATGTGTGTCACAGTGTAAGACTGTCAGTGCAAACTAATATAACGGGTCAATTCAATCTTAGACCCCAACGATGTCAAGGAACCTATAGACTACTGTGGGAAGCCTGTTGAGGTTGACCTAATCTCAGTGATTATGATGGTTTTTAAGACATTTTATGTGTTTTTTTTTCAACATTCACTGGACTTTGTAAATATTGTATCTAGCTATTCTATTTGTTGGCAGGTTACGAGTGTGCAGCGCACAACAACCCACCAGACTTCTTCCTGGACACGATCATGCAGAGTGAGAGCACCTCAGTGCAGCCACCGACCCCTGAACACAACAATCAGTCTGCTCTGCAGATGGGTATGTATGTCAATGCTTGAGAAATTAAAGGGATAGTTGAGTTCTGGTAGAGAGCCTACAGTTTTAGTCAAACTGAATTTTAGTAACCAAAACCTGCACCATTACATTACAAACTAATAATTATAACTCCACCATGCTCAAAAGGAATACAAAAATTACAAACGACTAAGTAAAAAGCCTGTTATCATTCAAAAAGAGCTGTTTAAACTAAAGAGGGCGCTTTCAAAAATGCATTTGTTTAAACCATTTAAAATAACATATTGTGCATGTGATGTATTTTTGAAATAGTGATTAGATAGACAGATAATCAACAACTATCTAAAAACATCTTTCGAGAATTTTTGAAAAGAGGAAGCATTTTAAAACAAATTTTAACGGCTGGTTCAAAATTATCGAATACTTGTGGGGCCCCACATTTATTACAAATAGTGATGTTTATGGATATTTCAGCCGTTTCTTAACAGATTTTGATCAAATAAATTTTATTTTGCCATTAAAATTGTATTCTCTTTCAAATTTGACACTCAGTTTTTCATTATCTCACAAAAAAATCATTATTTGTAGCGCCCTCTCTACCAAAACGCAACTATCCCTTTAACCTTTTCTCCTATTGGCCTAATTGGGCAAGTAAACTTAAGATTAAGAAACAACTCTAGTAGTTTGAAACTAGACATTTGTGAGCTAAAACAAAGATAACATTTACAATTAATGATGTAATTATTGGTTGCCCAATAGACCGCTTCTGCAATGTATGCAAATTATATGCGTATGACGTCAGACTCCCCGTTTGCAAGCTTAACAATAGTAACTAGGTCCGGCAAGCTCCGGCAAACCTAGCTTGCCGGACCTAGTTACTATTGTTAAGCTTGCCAACGGGGAGTCTTACGTCATACGCATATTATTTGCATACATTACAGAAGCGGTCTATTGGGCAATTGAAATTTGATTTTGGTTATGGACGGTGATAGATGCTTCCATGAAATTTTCTCCTCAATACTTGCTCCAGTATGAATTTGTTCATAAACCACCAAAGACAGAGATGCCAACCGTTCCGTTTTTGCCGTATTTGTTACGTTTTTTCACGCAAAATACGGCAGTACGTTTTCCCCTAATAAAATACGTTTTGTTGGAAAAAAAAACAAAAAAAAAAACGATATTTTTTTTTTTTTTTTTTTTTTTTTTTTTTTTTTTTTTTTTTTTTTTTTTTTTTTTTTTTTTTTGTACTCCCTATAGAAACGATCGGAAAACTGTAACAAAATTTACGTTGAACCTTGATAAACTATTACTCCAGATACACATTTTAAATATAACACAAATAAACCGAACAAATTCATACAAACGCCGAACCAACTTTTATATTAAAGCGCGCGTAAAGGGTATTTTTGCTGCGCGAATTGGCTTCGCGAACAAATATGTTTTTTTGCCTCTAAAGGTTGGCAGCTCTGAAAATACTTTTTTTAGGTTCAAAATACTGTTTTTTACCTCTCAGAATACTTTTTTTGGTTTGTGAAGGTTGGCATCTCTGCAAAGAGGATTATCATTTGAATACTCTTAAACATAACACTGGAAGCAGAAAATCATTGACACTTTGATAATTTAACAGTTTAGCAGCTACATGTACATGCTAGTTTCTGCATAAAAGGTAGAAGCAAAATTGGCAGAAAGTATTAAACAAATTGCTATCATTATTCACAATTTGTGCAAACATATTCTTTGATATTCAGAGGAGGGAAAGAGCCAAGCCATGCAAGACCTGAGTGATTGATACTTGTTTTCATCATCATCATCATCATCATCATCATCATCATCATCATTGACATCATCTTCGTCATCAATCTTGATCATCATAAGCATTCATCATCATTAATGTCATCATTAGTTTCATCCCCTTCATCGTTGTCATCATTATCATGATCACTATCGTCATTGGAATCGTCGTTTTTGTGATAATGATCTTCATCATTGATCATCATTTTTAATACTCTTAACCTGATCTCCCCAGCAAGGAAATCTTTGAATCCATGATTATATAACATTTTGTGCAATATATTTGTTGGTGTTTAGAGGGGGGAAAGGGCTAAGCCATGCAAGACATGAGTGACACTCCCAGAAGTTCTCTAGTAGCTCGCTACAAGCAGTCTAGCTTCTGCAGATATGTAGACGGCAAAGATGCGGAGACATATCAACTCATCTTCAACATCATTGTCTTTTTTTTCATCATCATCATCATCATTGACATCATCTTCGTCATCAATCTTCATCATCATAAGCATTCATCATCATCATCATCATTAGTTTCATCCCCATTATCATCATCACTATCATCATTGGAATCGTCGTTATTGTCATCATGATCTTCATCATTGATCATCATTTTTAATACTCTTAACCTGATCTCCCCAGCAAGGAAATCTATGAATCCATGATCATTTAACCATTTTGCAATGTTTTCTTTTTCATCTTTAGAGGAGGGAAAGGGCCAAGCCATGCAAGACATGGGTGACACTCCAAGAAGTTCTCTAGTAGCTCGCTACAAGCAGTCTAGCTTCTGCAGAGATGTAGAAGGCAAGGCCGCAGAGCTAATCAAACAGCATCAGAGCAACCAAGAGACAGCAGTCATGCAGTATCCAGGCTATGCAACAGGATTCTTCACTCAGGTATGCAGGAGTGATATGGCTACCTGTTCGATAACCGCCCATTCACGGCGGTTGCCATTTTTTATGGTTTCGTTACCCGTCGATGCCGAGGACAATTTTAAGAGGACTCTAAAATTTTCTCTAAAATATTAACTTAGAGTTTCAATAAGGCAAAAGACATTCGGCGGGAAGCTGCAAGGAGAACAGGAGCTGAGGCCGCCGAAGCTGTCTAGTTCCCAACGTAAAAACAAACAAACAGTTAACCGAACGGGTAACGGTTTTTCCATGATGGTTACCCGTTTCCCAAATAACCAAAATACTACAGCACTATGCAGGACTTCACAATACTGTCAACACTGTTTTGTTTGATAAATTTGTTCTCGATTGGTAAAAAAATATATATATTTGTGGGTTTTTAATTTGCGCCGACTTGATTTTTCTTTGCAAGATGAACATAGACATCATTGAATGGACTTTTGCTTCCACCACTTCTACTTCTACTCACAGCATTGCAAAACTGATTTACCAACTAGCTGAGCAGCAACATTAAAGGGACTTAGTAACATTGTCCAAATCCTAAAAATCCAATTTGAATTCTAGCGGTTCCCTCATACTGTACCTTGTTGTATTCGTATTGACAATAAAATCATGGGACAGGTTTCGGTTTTTCAAATTTCCCTTTCGTTACAAAGATATGTACGATTGGAGTGTTCAGATAAGAAAAACTCTGGTGGAGTTTTGAAACCTTGTACAAAGTGAGTTAGTGAATATCACTTTGCATTTTTGCTCATTACTCGGCCATGCAACGTCCATTTGACTTGAAATTTTCACACAATACCCTGTGGACATATCAGATAAAAACAATATACATGTACATTGCATCAACCATTCATCACTTTTTGCACATGTCAACAAAGTTACTAGATCCCTTTAAATATTGAAATGCTTTGTTTTTTAAATTGATACAAAATTAGATTGTTTTTACATTCACCATGTATCTAGGATTTAGATGCAAAATCATGTTCTTTGCTTCTTGTGCTATAGGTTGCCGCCGTTTCCAAGAGGGCTGGACTGAATTATAGTCGCAACATACAGGTCTCTATCGTACAGGTAAATATTTGTATACACAGTTTAAAGGGATAGTTCAGTTTTTATGTGTACCGAGCACTGTGGCTTAGTGGTTAGAGTGTAAGCCTCATGCACGGGAGGTCCCGGGTTCGAACCCAGACTGTGTCATGACAAAGACTTTAAAAATGATACCTTCTGTACACGCAGATTTACCAGAAGAACTAGCCCCCTTCTGTAACTTTCACTACATATGGAAGACATGTGGCCTAGGGGTAATGAATCGGAGATAGGGGCCGCCTCCTGTGTCAAATTTGGCACGGGAAGGACAGTTTTTGTATAGAGGGTGCTTCAGGATATAATTAATTTTTGAGGTAATGAAAAACTGTAATAAAGTGTAATACTTGGAAGAGCACGTGATTGTACATATAATTTATTTGAGCAAAATCGGTTGAAAAACAGCCGCTGAAATATCAATAAATATATCTGATTGTAATAAATGTGGGATCCACATTTATTTGCGAATTAGGAAAAAATCTATAAAATGGCTACACTTTTTCAAAAAAATTTACCAAAGAGGCTTTTGAATAGTTGTTGATGATCGCTCAATTGAATCATTATTTTAACAAAACATCACATTCTCAATAATTTCTAATTCTGGGAATATTCATCAATTATAAAAGAGAGCTACATGTACATTTGGTTTCTACATGTGGGTTTCAAAACTCAAACATGATTATCCCAGAAGTATAACAAATGACTTTACTTCCCTTTGTTTCTCAACCGATGACATTGATATTCATCAAATATAAATGAGAGCTACATGTACATTTGGTTTCTACATGTGGGTTTCAAAACTCAAACATGATTATCTCTGACGTATAACAAGTGACTTTACTTCCCTTTGTTTCTCAACCGATGACATTGATATTCATCAAATATAAAAGCGAGCTACATTTGGTTTCTACATGTGGGTTTTTCAAAACTCAAACATGATTATCTCAGAAGTATACAAAAGTGACTTTACTTCCCTTTGTTTCTCAACCGATGACATTGATATTCATCAAATATAAAAGAGAGCTACATTTGGTTTCTACATGTGGGTTTCTAAACTCAAACATGATTATGTCAGAAGTATAACAAATTACTTTACTTCCCTTTGTTTCTCAACCGATGACATTGATATTCATCAAATATAAAAGAGAGCTACATGTACATTTGGTTTCTACATGTGGGTTTCAAAACTCAAACATGATTATCCCAGAAGTATAACAAATGACTTTACTTCCCTTTGTTTCTCAACCGATGACATTGTGCCTCCTTGCAGCCCGTGATGTCAACATTCTTCGCCATCGTGCTGGGGTTTGTGTACTTTGGTGTGGATGACTCCTACCCTGCAGGCCCACAGAACAGGTCAGTATGTCTTCAGGCCTGATCGATTGTACTTGTATACCGTTAAGTGTGCCAGAATGCATTGCTTGCAAAGGAGCCAGGGGGGTGTTTCACAAAGATCCTAAGTTGATCTTAGCACTAAGATGGTCTTAAATATTATGGAAGGCCGTTTATAGTGTCTTGAAACACTTTTGTAAAAGTTATGTTGAAATGCATAAAATGTTGATTCAAATCGTATATATATTTTCTAATTATCAAAGAGATTTCATGAATTTTATGTGAAGATTATGAATCTCTTTGATAATTAGATAATATATATGATTTGAATCAACATTTTATGCATTTCAACATAACTTTTATAAATCTGTTTCAAGACACTAATGGCTTTCCATAATATTTAAGACCATCTTAGTGCTAAGATCAACTTAGGATCTTTGTGAAACACCCCCCAGTAGTTAGATTTAGGGCTTTGAATAGCTAAACTCCATGCATCAGGGGGCTGGGTACAACTGTCCATGCATCTCATGGCTCCTAGAATGCATTGCTCTAAAGGGACAAGAAAGTGCATGCCACCTGGGATTTCTCGTGATAATGTGTGGTAATAATATTGTCAAGTGCTTTCAGAGATGATGATCAATTCGATAAAGCTTTATCTTAAATGTGCGTATATTGCTATTATTACTACTAGAACTGTAATATATGTTGCTTGTTAACCCCTTGACTACGGGAACCAAGTTTATTGTATACAAAGTCTATGGACATTTTGGAACTCATAGGGAAAAGGTTCATAAAGACTTCACCATTTCCCATCGTTTTTCTGTTTTTTTCTTCTTCAGAACTGGTGCATTTCTGTTTGCCAGTATCTTCATGATCTTCAGTAACCTTGCTGCGATGGAGCTCTTCATCTACGAGCGCAAGATATTCATGTGAGTAGTACAGTGTAGGGGTATCATGCAGGGCTCTCCCTCAATCAAAGCATTTCTTTCAGGTAGCCAAAATGACACATCAGATTGACTCCCTCTATAGACTTGTGTGTTGCAGATCCCGATTTATTGGTGGACAATACATGAAGTTCTAGTGGCAATCCCTGATCATGGTACGATTTGTTTGAAACCTTGGACAACATGTTATGCAAATTAAAGATAGTGGATGAACCTTGGATGTGTTAACCCTGTGAAATACATCAATGGTTGAAAATCCTGTCCAAAGCTTGCCCTGTTTATTGCTTACATCTGAACTTTTCATTTTCTTGTGATTGCTAACAAAATAATACTGTGATGGATCCATATCGTTTCTGCCTCTATCGTGATTAATTTATCGTTATCGTAATCATCGAAAAGATCAAGACTTCTAGATTCAGGATAGCAAATCTCGTTTCTGTAATTCTTTGTCATCAGTTCTCATTATTCTTGTTTGTGGATATCGACCCTCTCAGTACTTGTGTTTCTTTGCTTCTTTCTCCTCCATCATCATCATCATCGTCGACGTCGTCGTCGTCGTCATCATCATCATCATCATCATTATCATTATTATTATTATTATTATGATTATTATTATTATCATTATTATTATTATTATTATTATCATTATTATTATTATTATTATTATTATCATCATCATTATTATTATTGCTATTGTTAGTATTATCATTATCATTATAATTCTAAACTGTGTTTCTTTGTCTCCTCCTCCCCAGCCATGAGTCGAGCAGTGGCTTCTACCGCACCTCTGCCTATTTCATTGCCAAGGTCCTGTGTGACCTCATACCGATGAGACTTCTGCCTACCACAATATTTGCCGTCATTTATTACTGGATGATAGGTAAGTGTAGTAGGGTTATAATTTAGATGAGACTTTTAAAGGGGAATTCCATCTTAATTTGATGTTGGAAATTTTAAATTTAACGTTTGCTATGGAAGAAGATGAATGAGATGAATCATTTACAAAAATCTGACAAAAAAATGATTGAGCAACAAAAAAGGAATGACATTTTGAACTTGGTTGACAATTGTGTATGTTGTTTGTAATTGCCACCGTTCGTGACATCCTGTGCAAGCTGCTGCCATTGTAATATGTACAAAATTGTTTCATTTTTCTTCATGTAGGATTTATTAAGGAGCTGTCAAATTTCTTCATCTTTCTGCAAAAGCTCCTTTTTAGTACATTCTGTGTAGTCTAGTGGGTAGAAGGGGTGTTCGTGCACCCCGATGAGACAAATTTTAATCTATGTTACTTTATGTAAAAACATGTGTAGAAAACGATTAGCTATGTTAACAGCGCCAAAAAGTGTCCCATGTATGATTTTTATGCAAATTTATGCAAATTATGGTAGCCATTTTGGATTTAGACTAGTATTCATATTTTGATCATTTTAAAAGATATTTTTTAAAAGAAAGAGTCCAGACAAATGTTTTGAAGGTCAGAGAACACGATTTTATAACTAAAAATCTGATCAGATTGGTGTATGACATCATGATATGCAAATTAGGGGCAAAATTTGCATAAAATCAATATTTTCTGCATAAATAGGCATCTATTTCATATTGCAACTTATGAAAACAATGAATGAACAATTTCTTTTGTCTATACAAATTAAGTTCAATATATCTTCATACAAAATAAACCTTAAAAACTTTACTACAAAACTTAAATATGCAAATTTATGCAAATTAGAATCATTGGTACAATTTACATATATTTTATGAGTTGCTTTCTTTTTAATCAAATACGGCACATAACTACCCACTTGAAGTTTCTAAACATATGTATGGAAGGTCACTGAGTGTCATTGAATGGTGTATGAAGATAACTGAATACTATATGACGTTACAATATGCAAATTAGTGGCAAAAATTGCATAACAATAAAGATATTCTGCATGAATCGGGTGATATACCCGTGTAAATTTTGCAGTAAATTAACGGTGTCGGGGTCCAAGTTGGTTAAATCTGGGTTTGGGTGGCAAGGTGGGCGAAGGATTGGGCACTCTTCAATAATGTGGGAGGCAGTCTGCTCGGGTGCTCCACATGTACAAGCCGGAGAAGGTCTGAGTCCCCAGCGGTGCATGCTGCCATTGAACCTGCCGACCCCTGTACGGAGCCTGTTGAGGGTGACCCAGTCCTTTCGGGGTAGATCCGCGCCTGGTGGTAGTTTTGTGTTTGGGGTTACTGTGAATTGAGGGGGTCTGTGGGTCTCCTGCCAGCTTTCCTTCCATGCGGTGAGGGTATTGTGGGTGCCTTCCCGCAAGGTGTCAGCATGGCGACTGAACAGTCTGCGTGACCGTAGACGTTGGCGGACCGGTTGTGTGTTCTGGGTGGTACGGTGTAGAGGGTGTGTACGGTCTTGTAGGGCCTTGTTGACTAGCTATTGGGTATAGTGTTCTCTGCGGAGGGCGGGGGTGCGATACCAGCAAGCACTGGTAAGAGGTCAGTTGGTGTGGGTCTGAGGCATCCTGTGATGATCCTCATAGTTTCGTTTAGGGTGATGTCCAATTTGGGCGTGTGTGAGCTGCGGCACCACGCAGGGGCAGCATACTCGGCAGCACTGTAGACTAGTGCGAGGGCGCCAGTACGAAGTGTGGGAGTTTTAGCACCCCAGGTGGTGCCCGCAAGGCGGCGGAGTAGGTTGTTCCTAGATGAAACTTTGGCTCGGAGTGAATCTAGGTGTGGTTTGAAGGTCAGCTGTCTGTTTAGTTTTACTCCAAGGTATGTTGGGGTGGGGGTGTATGGCAGTGGGTTCCCGTTGACTTTGACTGTGAGCTGGCGGTTTGCTTCTTTGGTGTTGAGGTGGAAGGCAGTTGCAGTTGTTTTTGCAGCGCTCAGCTTTAGTCCCCAGGTCTTCAGGTAGTTCGCGATCTTAGCCATGTCAGATGTTAGGACGTCTTCAACTTTTTACCAGATTTTGTCCGAGTGGAAGAGAGCAAGGTCGTCTGCGTAGCCGTACTGTTGTGCGGCAGTCTTGGGCATATCACTGATGTAAATGTTGAAGAGCGTTGGTGCCATGACTGAACCTTGGGGGAGTCCGTTTCTGAGACGTCGGGGGCGACTGGACTGTCCGTCGCTGGTCTACTAGGTGGCGGTCTGGAACCATCTGGAGGAGCTTCAGGGCGAGTCCCTGGTGCCACACGGTGTCGTAGGCTGCGGTTAAGTCGACCAGGATGGCACCGGCCTTGTGGCCTCTCTCAAAACTGCTCTCGATGTCATTGGTGAGCAAGACCACTTGTTGGACAGTGCTGCGACCGCGGCGAAAACCTGCTTGCTCGTCGGGAAGTTGTGGGTCGACGATCGGTTCCAGCCAGGCTAGGAGGAGTCTTTCAAGTAGCTTGAAGGGGCTGCAGAGGAGAGAGATTGGTCTGTAGTTCTTTGGGTTGTCTAAGGGCTTGTTTGGCTTGGGTAAGGCGATGATGGTTGCTTTGCGCCATATCTTGGGGATGGACTGGTGGGTGAGGCAGGATGAGAAAAGTAGGCGGAGCCATTCCAGACATTGTGGTCCGCAGTGCAGTAGGAACTTGGGAGGTAGGTTGTCTGATCCTTGAGCCTTTCTACTTTTCAGATGTTTGATGGCAGTGGCGATCTCATCGGGAGTGAAGGGTGATGACAAGAATCCATCTACTCCTGGGGCCTGCCAGAGGTTGGTGGTTTCTTGTTTGATGTGACGAGTGTGGTTCTTGTCTGCGTCTTTGAAGCGGCCGTTTTCGAGGAGCTGTTTCGCGATTGAGTTAGTGGTCACGGGGCATTGTTTTGGCTTGGGACTTCTGCCGGTGAGGCGATTGAGCGTTTTCCAGGCCGGTCTGCTGGAGTGGGTGAAGTCTATTCCTTGAACTGTCTCCTCCAATCTCTCTATGCGTTTGTTGTCTAGGCAGGCAGTTAGAAGGGTTGCCTTAGAGGCTGCTTCATCGCCGCGTTCGGCCTCGAGGAAGTCGTTGTAGGTCGTTACATTCATCGTCCCACGAGGGGATGTAGCAGCGGCGGTGGCCGCGTGTGATGGAGCTCTTGGCTGCTGTGGTTAGGAGGTTGCGGAAGGATGTGTACGCTTGGTCCAGGTTGGAGGAGGATGGTAAGGGTAGGTTATCTACGTCTTGTTCAACTAGGTTGGTGAACTGGTCCCACCTGGCCTTACGAAAGTTCCATCTCTGCTGTGGTTTTGTTTTGATCGGCTCTATGGGGTTTTTGGGGGTGATCATTGAGGGTCTATGTTGAGATCTTGGGAAAGGGTCCAGGATAGTACGCCTGGGTAGTGCGCCGTTGATGTTTGCAAAGGCTAGGTCTGGGTTAGTTGATGTGTTCCACCTGCCGGAGTGGAAGCTGTCCGGTTCTTTTGGGTCATAAATGAGCTGCATGCCAGATGCAGAGGCCCAGTCTTCAAGCGCCACGCCATCATGGTTGGTGCTGTTGTAGCCCCAGGTGGTGCTGCGGCAGTTAAAGTCGCCTGCGTAAATGCAGGGAGGGGCGAATGTTGGGATGGAGTCAGCCTGAAGCCGAAAGGTGTGGGGCTTGTAGACATTGTTGACTGTAACTCCTTCGACTGAAGTTGCTGTCCACTCCAGGCTTGAGACTGGAGGGCATGAAGCTATTGTGTTCCATTTGGCAGAGTTCTTAATGAAGGTGGCGATGCCATGAATTTCGCTCTCGGTGTGAGCGGCTAGGGTGAAACCGGAGATTTTTAGGTGGGAGATGTCCTTGGTGTGGGTTTCTTGTAGTAATATAGCACTAGGAGTGTGCTGTTGGAGAGGTTGTTCGATGATGTTGATCTTGGCCTTGGTGAGGCCTTCCACGTTCAGCTGCATGATGGTTTTGCCGTCCCGTATGACATCAGATGATGCCCGCCCTGAGAAGGGCGCGTGTTGTGGGTTGGCGCCAGGCTGCATGCTTCAAAGTAAAATATCTTTATTGTTATGCAAATTTTGCAACTAATTTGCATATTGTGACGTCACATAGTCTTCAATTATCTTCTACACCATTCAATGACACTCATTGACCTTCCATACATATGTTTAGAAACTTCAAGTGGGTAGTTATGTGCCGTATTTGATTAAAAAGAAGGCAACTCATAAAATATATATGTAAATTGTACCAATGATTCTAATTTGCATAAATTTGCATATTTAAGTTTTGCAGTAAAGTTTTTAAGGTTTATTTTGTATGAAGATATATTGAACTTATTTTGTATAGACAAAAGAAATTGTTCATTCATTGTTTTCATTAGTTGCAATATGAAATAGACGCCTATTTATGCAGAAAATATTGATTTTATGCAAATTTTGCCCCTAATTTGCATATTGTGACGTCACATAGTCTTCAATTATCTTCATACACCATTCAATGACACTCATTGACCTTCCATACATATGTTTAAAAACTTCAAGTGGGTAGTTATGTGCCGTATTTGATTAAAAAGAAAGCAACACATAAAATATATGTAAATTGTACCAATGATTCTAATTTGCATAAATTTGCATATTTAAGTTTTGCCGTAAAGTTTTTAAGGTTTATTTTGTATGAAGATATATTGAACTTATTTTTTATAGACAAAAGAAATTGTTCATTCATTGTTTTCATAAGTTGCAATATGAAATAGACGCCTATTTATGCAGAAAATATTGATTTTATGCAAATTTTGCCCCTAATTTGCATATTATGATGTCATACACCCATCTGATCAGATATTTAGTTATAAAATCGTGTTCTCTGACCTTCAAAACATTAGTCTGGACTCTTTCTTTAAAAAAATATCTTTTAAAATGATCAAAATATGAATACTAGTCTAAATCCAAAATGGCTACCATAATTTGCATAAATTTGCATACAAATCATACATGGGACACTTTTTGGCGCTGTTAACATAGCTAATCGTTTTCTACACATTTTTTTACATAAAGTAACATAGAATAAAATTTGTCTCATCGGGGTGCACGAACACCCCTTCTACCCACTAGACTAGTGGGACTGAAAAAGTTATGACGTTTTGTACTTAGTTGAGAATTGTGTAAGTCATTCATAATTGACACTGATCGTGACGTCATGCACGAGCTGCTGCCATTGTAATTTAATTTGCGAAATAATTGTTCCATCTTTCTTCATGTAGGATTTGTTCCAGAGGCGTCAAATTTCTTCATCTTTTTGCTCACGCTCCTCTTGGCTACGTTCTGTGGGACTGGATTCATCTTCCTCGTCTCCATCAAGGTTGGGATCGTTAGCGTTGCTACGTCGGTTGCTACGGCTATCAACATACTTATGTTTGTAAGTCAATGATACTTACATGTATGTTTGTATTGTCAATGATACTTATGTTTGTAAGTCAATGATACTTATGTTTGTAAGTCAATGATACTTACATGTATGTTTGTATTGTCAATGATGGATTCTTGGCAACAACGAATGGAGGCAAAGTGCATTGCAATAGGTTTTGGTTAAAGGGCTATTATGACAAGCAAATGTTTCACCAAAAAAGGGTAATTACTAGGGCTGTCCTCATGAAATGTACAGAGCTGGTCTACTTGAGCAAGTCTGTACTGAGAAGTTAACATGTGATTTGTTTCCCCCTTTAATAAGAGGAAAAAGAGACAACCAAAATGGGGACAACGGAGGATTGTCTGAATATTTATCAAAGATATGTGTTAAATTGTGTAATAATATTTGTTTTCCTCATGTGTTTACAAGCATCCTAGTCAACACATTGTCCATTCATAATTTTTGAGGGAGCAGGTAATTTTGTATTATATTGGAGAAAATAGTACCATCCTTGAAAATGAGAAAACAAAAGTTTTTGACTAGATGTATCTGATCATGAAATTGGTAGATCAAAGAAAAGGGATCTAGTAACTTTGTTGACAAGTGCAAAAGTGACGAGGGATTGATATGATATGTCCAAAGTATTGTGTGAAAATTTCACGTTAATTGGATGCTTTTTGGCTGAGATATGAGCAAAAATGCAAAGTGATATTCACTAACTTATTGCACTTACTTTGTACACAGCGTAAATGATCCCGTAGACAATTTAACATCTGAACACTTCAATCTAGCATATCTTTTGAACAAAATGGAAATTTGAAAAACAGAAACCTGTCCCGTGCTTTTATTGTTAATATGAATATGACAAGGTAAGAGAGAACCACTAGAGTTCCAAGTAAGTTTTGAGGAATGATAAGTCCCTTTAAAGTGTAACACCTGACATAGAATTTGACCAAACATTTCTCATATTTCTTCAGGAAATTTCCATCACTTAATTCAGTAAATCTGTTAAAGGGGTAAAATATCCCTTGCAAAAGCGTAACCAATTTAGCAGAAATAAAATTCTTTGTTACAAGCAGATGTGTCAATTACTGTGTCATTTCTTGTTTGTCTCCCTCAGGTGTTCGCAGGTGTCCTAGTCAACACAGATTCCATCGATGATTGGTTGGAGTGGCTGAAATACTTCAGCGTCATCAGATATTCAGTCAATGTAAGTACCTTGAAGATAAAAAGGGCAGAATTTTAGTAACTAAACATTAACAATATAATTAAATGATGCTTGAATGGTAGTAAAACATTAACAGTTCAGTTACAGGATTGTTTTCATTTATTAAAAAACTGCCATTAACACAAAAAGGTGCCCTCAAGACATAATAAGTTTTAACCATTTTTGTATCAAAACATTTGAATGTGATGTTTGGTTAAAATAATTATTTAATAGAGAGATCATCAAAACCAATTATAAAGCCATTTTTTTAAATTTTATATGTGTAGGATTTTTAAATGTTTTCTTAAATTATTGAATAAAAGTGTATGCTCTTTTAAATTTTACACTTAGTTTTTCATTACCTCACAAAAATATTATTTCTTGAAGCGCCCTCTTAACCAAGACTAATTAAACTATCCCTTTAAATCGTCAAAAGGGAGTGAGAAGGGAGCTAAGTTGGTTTTTGTTGTTGGTGTATTTAGTTATGCATATCATCTTCTAGGTCAGGGGGTTGTTGCATAAAGAGCTGCGATTAAACACAACATTGTACGCAGCACCCCCAGAGCCGATTCTACATGTGAAATGTTCAGATATTAATTTTGGAAATATTCCACAAAATATTTATTAAAAAAACCTACATTGGTTTCTACATGGCTTTCAAACTTTAAAGGGATCTAGTAACTTTGTTGACATTTGCAAAAAATGATGAATGGTTGATGCAATGTATATTATTGTTATCTCATATGTCCACAGGGTATTGTGTGAACATTTCAAGTCAAATGGACATTGCATGGCCAAGTAATGAGCGAAAATGCAAAGTGATATTCAATAACTCATTGCACTCACTTTGTACACAGAAGAAAAACTCGCCTGGAGTTTTTCTTATCTGAATACTTCGATCGTACATATCTTTGTAACAAAAGGGAAATTTGAAAAACCGAAACCTGTCCCATGATTTTATTGTTAATACGAATACAACAAGGTATGAGGGACCCGCTAGAATGAAAAATTTATTTTGAGGATTTGGACAATGTTACTAAGTCCCTTTAAACCTGATTATCTCCAAACAAATGACTTGGTGCCCTTTTCTTTCTCAACCGACGAAATAGAATTTGATGAAAGAGTATCAATATGTGAATACCATGCAAACAAGATTGTTATTATACATGTAGGTAGTGTTGGAAGCCAACCTGTTCTTTCGACTACTCAGTAGAATCTTAACTAAAGAAACTAATTGCCAGTGTTTTATCATTATTTGGTAGGGTTAAATAGTAGTTTGGCAGTGTGAAAATTGATTTTTTTGTAATCCTGTGCTTGATAAGTAAGTTAGTTAAAGTTTAATTCCTTTCCATGCCAATTTGGCACAAAAGGTGGCGCCTATCTCTGATTCATTAGCCCTAGGCCACACGTCTACTATATGTAGTGAAAGCTAATAATAATAATATTCTTGATTTATATAGTGCCTATCATGATTGATTTATAATCATCTCTAAGCGCTTTACAGAAGGGGGCTAGTCCTCTGGTAACTCTTGTGTGTTAAAATTGATTTGATAAGTAAGATATTAGTAACTGTTATCAGTTTGTAATGATAGTTACAATGATTATTTTTCCGTTAACAGGCACTGAGCATCAATGAGTTCAGGGGACTTACATTCTGCAGAGTAAACACAACAATGTGGTGAGTTATTATAGTACCATTTAGAATTCTGGGGTCTGGGTTTATGAAAGGGCGTTTATAGCTACATGTAATGTACCCTGTCTGGCACGGAGCTACAGTGCATTTATCTCAGTGTTCAGACACTAAACAAAGCTGAATTTCTAACGTCTATCGACACTCTGTGCTAAACGTGTAGATAATTGCGCCCTGGTTCCGGGCCAGACAATGTACATTGCTATTAAAGAGCCTTCCATAAAACAAGCCCCAGATTAACAGTCAATATTCTTTGTAATTGTTAGGTAAATCAATCCAATAAAAAAGGAACATTAGTGAGTTATAGCAGCATTTTGAAGTTAGTCATTCAAACAGCGTACAATCTCTGCGCATAATAGTTTAGAAAGTGTTTGATCATGTTGTGTTGTGATTTCTTCCACAGTGCTACTCTCTACCCAGGTGTATAAATGGTGTACCTGTTCTGGAGAAAATTAGCTTGGTGCACCAATATGGTTGCCCGCAGCTAGTATGCTCCCTGGGGAGTTGAGAATGTGTACAAGATAATTGTGCTGGTCTGAACCGTACCAAATGACCAAGGATAATAATGAAAGCGCTTAGAGCAACCAAAAAAATACATGGGGGCGACGGGCGATTCGCCCCCGAAACCTTTTAAATTGCCCCCGTGAGCCACAGCATGGGGGCGAAATTTTTTTTTTTTAATTTAAACATTTAAAAATTTAATAATCTTTCTGCATGATCGGAAAGCGCCAGAAACGTACCAAACATGGCATAATCGGATAGGTCACAACATGATAAATATTGATAATCATTTATTAGACCCGTGAGCAGTGTAAACGATTTAAACAAAAAAAAGAGCCCCTGTTTTTGCATTAGGCGCTATACAAATATGTTATATTATTATTATCATTATTAAAGGAGACCACCAGGCAAAGAACAACACATAATTATATGTTTTGGTACCCTTTTGTGATATCAAATAGATACCCAACATTTTGCAAAGGGTTGTGTAATTCATAAAAAAAGCAATTAATTACCACCACTTACGGAACAACTTTTATTTCCTGGTTCCATACGCGCCAAACATTTGCGAGTGCGCCAATGCTATTCACGCGTACGTTTGGAGACAATAGAATCCCAGACGAATCTTTCGCTCTGGACAAAGTAGTCTTCGTACATGCAGGCAGACCCATGAATGCATGCTTTAGAATGGTGATGCGTTTTCCAATTTGTTTCTTCTTTTTTTTCTGGAAACATATTTTTGTGAACTTGTTAATGGAATGGACTACTAAAGACGTTACCTTTCATTTATAAGAATATTATTTTTGGGTGGTGGTTCCCTTTAATATTATTATTATTATTGCCTCCTTATTTGCAGCATCACGGGCGAGATGTACCTGAAGGACCTCGCCATACCTGACTACGACACTGACTGGGGGCTCTGGCAGAACCATGTGGCTCTTTCTGTCATGATGGTTATCTTCTTCGCACTCTCATACATACAGCTTCTCCGAGTACCCAAGTATAAGTAGATCGAAGGTCAAAGGTCAGAGAGCAGAACTATGTGCTGTTTCTGTTGTCATGATGCTCATCTTATTCGCACTCTCATACATTCTGTTTATCCGAGTACCCAAATATATAAGCAAGTCAAAGGTCAAAGGTCAAAGAGCAATGACAAATTGGACTGGTGCCAGTACCATTAGGGTCAAAGTTAAAAGGTCAAGGGGTAGAACCACGTAGCTCTTCCTGTCATGATGCTCGTCTTCTTCGCACTCTTGTACATTCAGCTTATCCGAGTACCCAAGTATAAGTAGGTTAAAGGTCAAAAGTCAGAAAGCATTTAAAGATGCGACAGATGACACTTACTCAGGAGTAAATCGTGTGTCTTTCGTTGAATTGCCTTGATTATGTTTTGTTCATGGTTCACTAAGTTCTCAGGACATTGAGTGAATAGTTCAAATGTCTGAGAATGCAAGTATTTTCCAGGATTTCAGGTACTTTAACAACGTGTCTTTAGTACAAATTTATCTTGATCATTCTGTTATCATAACACATTTTAACGCATTCCTACATTCACTCATACGATAGCTCATATAGTTGAGAGTGAGAATTTTCTGCTAGATTGAGTTCTTCAATCAATCTTGTAGGTCTGAGCCTTCTATGTGATGACAAATTTTGAGAATTGTACTATCTCTTATTTGGTATCCCATAGCAAAATGCATTTACAAGGATATCATGAATTAAAACTTTCTCCATGTTGGTTATTTACTACCAAATGATTATTACTTCGTAGTTTTTAGACATATCAGTTGTCTGATTGGTCTATGCTGTTGAAATATGAAAATATATGGTGCCAGCAGTGGGTCGGATATCAAATTTCTTTTTGTGACATCATCAATGATCAGACTTTTTTCAGAATTCTACACCATGACAAGATGTGTGATATTTTTGGCAAATATTCAATGCATTGATTCTTTTTCATGATTTCTTTAAAAGCATCATTGATCAAATTTGTAGTATCAAATAATCTCATGAATTATCACTTGTCACACTTTTCATATTCTAATTGTCACTTTGTGTGTATTCAACTTAACTACTGAATACTAGTATTCAGATTCTTGATTCTTGTTTCATTCTAGAAAGAGATATTAATTACTTGTAAATAGCCATTAAAAAGAGGAATATATGTGATTGATACATGTGTTTGTATTTGGTTATTCACAAATTATTAGTGTATTTTATGATTTTCCAACCAAAGACATGTTAGTTCCAATGTAATAGAATTTACATTAGCAATCTGTTGGTTTCCTTTGATTTTGGTTTATTCTTTGATGGTTAAACTTCCCATTTTACTTAGGAGTTTATGTATATAAGTTTCTTAAATATTTATCACTTTAATTGATAACAAATTATATGGGGAATCCTATTAATATAAATATTAATGTGTGCATATAAATATGTTGGTTAGCAAATGAGTCGTTCTTATCTCTGAGAAATTGATGATCATCCTTTGAACATCTCTGAGATCTCAGTGATTGAAATTTGGTGAAAACTAAGCACATTTGGCATGTGGAACATATCAGGACACATGCAATTATTCTTGAAGATAAGAAGTACTATCAACGAAACTATTTTCCGGCTTATTGTGAACATTTGATGATTGCATTTTTGTGATGAAGTTTTCAATAGTTATATGCATTTGGATGTCTTTCTTTATATTATATCAATAATGCCTTTAAAAGGATCTAGTAACTTTGCTGGCATGTGCAAAAAGTGATGAGTGGTTGATACAATGTATATTGTTGTTATCTGATATGTCCACTGGATGTTGTGTGAAAATTTCAAGTTAAATGGACGTTATATGGCCGAGAAATGAGCAAAATTGCACTCACTTTGTAGACGGTTTTGACGGTCCAGTGGATAATTTAACATCTGAACACTTCAATCGTAAATATCTTTTTAACCAAAGGGAAATTTGAAAAACCAAAACCTGTCCTATGCTTTTGTTGTTAATCAAATACAACTAGGTATGAGAGAACCGCTAGAATTCCAATTGGATTTTGAGGATTTGGACAATGTCCCTAAAAGGGACTTAAAGTCCCTTTAAATTTTTTAATTTCTGTATACATGGGATCGTACTAATGCAAACACTAGGCTCTTGTTCATGCAAAGTGTATTCGTATTTACATCCAATGTTTATTCAATTCCAAAAAGGATGCAATGTACATACCATCACAAAGAAATGCATTGTGAATCAAAAATTCAAGTTCTATGGAGAAAGGTATGAATTATGTGGGACGTAAATTTGCACTTCCAGACAAACAGATTGAGAATTTGGCTCTCCGTTGGCTATCCTGTAATACGCGACAAGGGCTTTAGTGTGGTTTTATGAATATTGGCCGTGGTTGTGAGAAGGTGGCTGTTCCTCTCAGCCACAATGGGTGGAATTCACAAAGGAGGTTTGTAGGAGGTTTGTACAAACCATGGTTTGACTGGTTTACATCTATGGAATGCTGCTCGCATACCGTAAATTGTAAATCAACATTGTTAACAAGTATGGAGTTTACATTCCTTATCCATCGGTTTACAAATGGCATTCCATAGATGTAAACCATGGTCAAACCATGGTTTGTACAAACCTCCTACAAACCCCCTTTGTGAATTCCACCCAATGATCGTGCACTGCCAGCTATGTTAGGGGTGAAATAAATCAACCCTGTATCACAGCAAGTGCCAGGGATTTTATTGCTCTATTGCATTTGTGTGTATTGTAACTCGCAAAAATGCGAGCTTGGTACTCAAGGAATTGGATATACTCAAGGAGTTGAACATACATTCCTGTATTAAGGCTCAGACAAGAAGTAGCCACACACACATATATTTGTTTTGTTCTTCTTGTTCATTGGTCCAACCACACGTGCTAATATCTGTATATTTAAAAACATTTTCTGTTTTAAGATTTAAACAAACCAAAAAACCCCACCACGTTTCTGTTTTCCTTGTGCAATTAATTGAATGTCAGCTTTTAATAGATATAATTTAGTGATATCAGAGCTACGTGTATATACATGTACATTTATTCAATAAGCATTTGTATTCCCATGATATGTATATATGTATGCGTCATTCCAAACAGGGTGTGTTATCTGGCTTATGAGGAGGTACAATTTACTTGGGGATATCTACCCATCTTTTAAAAAAATGTGCAGAGAAATGTGACTTGTAACAGTATTGAAATGTTTATGTACATAGTTTTATTTTATGTGGTCTAATTGTGACTTACCAATCAAATTAATGAAGTTCTAATATGTAATCGTCATGTTTTTAGCAATTAACATAGTTTGTATGTATTTTATTATATTTTGACAGGGTAGTCTTTATACATGTAAATGTTGTGCTCTATTTAAAGTGAATTGCGTAATGATAATAATAATCATTGTTATTTTTGTTATAGGAATATATGTATTTATCTTTGATAGCGTCTATTGGTTTTTTCAGAACCTGATACCCCCTTGCCTATATACATTATAACTTAGAAAAGCTCTTTGATGACAGAAGGCAAGACAACTTCTCAGATTACTTTGTTAGTTATTTTGCTCACAAATTTCTGTTTACATAGCCTTTGTCGAAACATTTTTCTGAAACAGAAAGAAATCAATGCGTATTATCATTAACAATAACCACATTTGTGATGCAAGTATAATTGTCAATTAAGGTACTGTATACCACTGCATAATTTGCTTCATTTACCAACATTTTGAATATTAGGCCTATACTCCAAGTGTGTTTTATTGTATTTTCATATGTACTGTCCGTCTCGGGATACTGCTAAAAAGAAATAGAACCAACATTCCCAAGCAGAAAGTTAAATCATTTATCAGGATTTTCATGTTGCTTTATAGAAGTTTAACATGTTTTACTATGAAGTAAACAAAAATATAGATATTTATTTGTATATTTTAGATATTATATATTTGTGATATCTAGTTAAGAGACTAGGTGTTTTCATTTCCTATCCCACTTCCCCCTTTTCACCTTATTCTTATTTTCAATGTATGCATTTAATTTTATTTTAACAGGGTAGCCCCTTAATTAGGCTTATTTGCTGCTATTGACACTGAAGTGTGCAGTTTTGCAGCTGTAAATAACTTATTGAATGTTGTCTGATATTGTGAACATTGTTGATATTATGTTTATATACATGTATTAGATATTGTATTAATTGAAAGTAACAGTAATGTTTTATATTATATGATTTAGTCCAATATGAGTCATTGATTGGCTAAACAAGGTCACATAATTTCAACTTATTTAACCCTAATCCCACTGGGTTATTTTGGTCACTTGAGTCCACTGGGGGGGGGGGGGGGGGGGGGGGGGGCTGTTTTGGCCCCCCCTCAAATCTCGGCAACGAATGGACCGATCGACTTGAAAATTGGCACACACGTAAAACAAGTCAAGTAGAATAAGAATATGAAGAAAAAAAAAATTGGACCATTATTTTTTTTAAAAATAATTAATTACAATTTTGAATATGCACATTTTTGACGAATTTGGGAAAAAATTGGGATTTTCATCTAAAATCAAAATAAATTACAGGATTTCTTCAGGTTTTCTGTAAAAATACTTTCAAATGATGTTATTCATCATATCCATGTTTTTTATGGTGATAAAATATATCACTAATTTGCATAAATATGCAAATTAGTATTCCCGGATTTATCCACATTGTATGTATTTTATTGTTTTTTTGTTGTTTTTTTTTTTTATGAAGAATTTATCTCTGAAGTGTATGAATTCAACTAATAACAAAAAAATAATACAAATTATAATTCAAAATAACAATTATAACAGATTTGGAGTTTGCATGGCATCGGATATAGGAATTACATAGAAACCTGTACAAAAATTACATTTTTTTGTGACGGACGAGCAATTATCGACCTCTAAAATCAGTTCTACAGGTCCGACTGGGGTGAATTATATATCAAAACATGCAGGAGACTTGAGAGAAAATAGTCATGAAGATTGAACGTGAAATTCCAAACGGTCTAGATGCACGTCGAAAAAACGACAGGGGGGGCCAAAAAGGCCCCCCCCCCCCCCAGTGGGATTAGGGTTAAGTATGTTCCCCAGAAGAGCGGTATGTCAACTGTGATATATTACAATTTCGCTTTATAGAAATATGACAAAAAATGATAGCGTTGCTATAGAATGCAAGAATTATGTCTTATGCTGGAAGTAATTTTTTAACAAAGTTTGCGTGTATGCGCATGATTTTTCTTATTGAGCTCAGAAGCTAAAAGTTAAAAAATTTGAACTATTAAAACCAGAATTCCAAGGCCCCAATTAAAAAAATGTACATCGATTTTAGCTGCCCAGTAAGACAAGTAAAATTTGATATTTTGGCCCAAAGCTCATTTGTTGTGGCCCCAGGCCAGCGGGCCAATGCTTATTTCAAACCCTGCATTATAAATGCAGTACTACTACTTTTATAATGACAAATCTTTGGAAAACGTTTTTTGTTAATGTACCAAATACTACCAAAGTAGTAACTTGTTCTATTCCTTTATCATTGTTAACATGCTATGTTGCCTACCTGTATTTTGATTACAGATAAATGTATTTCAGTAATTTGCGAACTGTTCTACTAAGGGGCAGTGCAATAAAACAAACCAATAATGGTATAAACAAAAGTATTACATTTTTATCTGTGAGGTAAATTGTCATGATAATAATTTAAGACATACAAGATATGAAACTATGTACAGTAAAAATATAAACAATATGAAAATAAGGTACAAACAAAGATGTCTGGATGAAAATGCTAAACATAGTACATATACCTATACAGGGTGGCCCCCAAAAAATGGAACGGGGCACTTCCCAAAATAAAATAACAACATGATTATGTACATCGGATAGGGTGTCCTTTCCAATGAACAACGATACCAAGAACAGTAATTTTGGACGTGTAGTTTTTGTTGTAGGGCGCTTTGAGAGAGACCATGTCAGGTTCCTATTTTTGTCAATTTTTACCGAGTCATGGTCTGATAAATGAGACTTACTGCCCTTCATACTATTGACCAATTATGCCCATTCTCTCGGCACCGCTCGGCACACAGCTGAATGCACACTAACAATGGCGCGCGGAATACTTGCGTATTCAATGGTATGTCGGGCAGTAAGTATAGACTCATTTATCAGGCACTGACTTGGTAAAAATTGGCAACAATGGGAACCTGACATAGTGTTTCTCACAGCGCCCTTAAACGAAAACTAGGCGACCAAAATAACTGTTCTTGGTATCATTTTTCATTGGAAAAGACACCCTATCCTATGGACATAATTATTGTGTTACTTTATTTTGGGAAGTGCCCCGTTCCGTTTTTTATGGGCCACCCTGTATAAGAAAACAAATCAAACTAGTAATGTACTAGTTTAATTGCTTTTTAAACAAATATAATTATTTACCAAACGTATTATATCATATGCTTGTCTAACCAAGTTCATTGAATGTGTGTGTACCAATGTGTCACCTTAACAAACAAACAAATAATATTTATGTCATGTTTTTGTTAATAAACTATATGATGGGGAAGATTGTTACTAAACTTGCATGGACTTTTGGCTACTCATTTGCTTTGTATATTTTGTGTAATTGTAACATAAAGTTTTCCGTTTGTGAAGATGATATGCTTGATGGTGAGGAATCTGGCCGTGTGTTTTGAACTGGGCCAGTAAACGTTACATGTGTACTTTTCTGCAAATTTCACAGTTGTGGGTTCAGGGAAGAATATTTGCATTATTTTTGTTTGTCTAATGCATACAAAAGTTTACATTTTCTAAAAGGAAATTGTTTAAGGATTTCAAAAATGCAGTTGAAAATTTTTAA
This sequence comes from Echinarachnius parma, assembly GCA_037951105.1. Taxonomy (NCBI): domain Eukaryota; kingdom Metazoa; phylum Echinodermata; class Echinoidea; order Clypeasteroida; family Echinarachniidae; genus Echinarachnius; species Echinarachnius parma. The sequence goes on along the minus strand of JBAMJV010000948.1, from coordinate 7,955 downwards.
AAATCATATCTTCATAAACAGTTAGCAATAATAAAACATGACAAATACATATTCTTTTTTATAAAAAAAAATGTGAAGAAAGAAAACTACACCCTAATTAAATTTAAATTGCGTGTTTGAATTCTCCTAACTGTGAGCTTTCCAATATAATTTGACAGGTATTATGTTTGGTAGGGCACTTTTGTGCAATCATAATTTTAGGGGAATACAAAGTTATTAATTTCCTGGAAATATTGATATACATTTGATGAAATAGGGCAAATAACTTAAAAATGCAGTGTGATATATGAACCTTTAACATAAAATTGATAAATCACTTCTCAAAAACCATTCAAGTATGTCCTACCAACTTTGTAGCCAATAATTCGATTAATGGTGAGCAATGAGCATACAAATGCAACAAGTTTGCATTGAATTGTACAAAATAAGCCCACTTATTAATTGACCTTTAAACTTGACCTAAAGGTTCTAAAAGCTCATCTCTGGTCATGACCCAATTCCATGCATATACCAAGTTTGATTGATATCTGGAATATATTTCTTGTGATTATAAGAACTGGAAATGAGCCATAATGAGCCACTCCTAAATAATCAAGTTGCTCTGTGACCTTTGACCCTTGACCTCACGACCCCAAAATTTCATCAAACCATCTTCTTTAGATGATGCATTGATATACCAAGTTGTATGCTAATCCTTATGATTCCGGAGATATTCATATTTTCATTAAATCTATGCTCCACTCTACTCATGCTCCCCTCTATCACCATACATAAACGACCTAGTTCCTTCATAGTTGGTCTAAAAATTGTTTCTTCACTTTTATGTTTGCTTGCAAGTTCGTATAAAAGCCAGAAAGTGGTATACCCGTAGGCCAATAGCTACTATGACCTCCCCTCCCCCTCCCCCCTCCCCCCGCCCATTTAGAATTAGAATAAAACTGATTTAGTGTGGTTGTATAAAGATAGGCCCTGCTCTTCGCACTGTCTGCCCCCGGGATCTTTTTTTTTTTTTTTTTTTTTCAAAGATATTTATTTTCTCCATTGCTTTTTACAAACAATAACAAAATAACAATAACAAGCAATAACAAAATCAGTACATACAATAATCTGCATGTTAACATAATTATATATAATATGATTTTACATTCCCATTTAAATACAAAATGAAAGTTTACTATTTACATCAAATAAAGCATGAAACATGCATGCATGAAGAAAGCATAAACATAAAAAGGGGAAAATAGGAGAGAAAAAAACATTCTCTCCCCCCGCCCCCCCCCCCCCCCAAAAAAAAAAATCGGATCGGAACCTATGCTGCGTCTCTCGGATGGTCGTATGGTGGCGACAGACGCAAAATAATTATGAATAATAATACAATTTTCATCAGAAAGATTCAGTCAATGACTCAGCGTGGCTATGAATGTGCAAATTACTCACGCTCTCAATACTATAACAAACATGCTACGTTACACAATGTATCAGCAAACACTACCAAATTATTATTTGATGAATGATCGAATACGATTAAACATTTGAAAACCGCCCTTCTCCCAGTTTAATGCAAACGTCAACCTTATCCGCTATATAGTTACCTTGCCCTATCTATACAACACATATTCACAAGTTATGTTGATTATGCAGTAAGTGGGGACACCCCACCCCCCCCCCCCCCCCCCCCCCCCACCACCACCACCACCACCACCGGGAGCTAGTCCCCGTGCAGCCCCCACCCTCCCAGGAAAGAGTAACATAATATAAAATATAAGAATTGCATTGTCAATATCACCCATTCAAGTTCATTCTAGTATGGCTAGAATTTGCAAACTCACGCTCCACAATGCATCAAACAAACATTGCCTAGTTATTATTTGATGAAATTGAGTAAACACTTGAAAACCTTCCTTTTCCCAGGTTTCATACAAGGTCAACCTTATTCGCTAGATACCTATTGGCACCTACGATATTTCAAACATTTACATGTGGCGTTCATGAGGAGTAGGTTAAGGGGGAACCCCCCCCCCCCCCCAAAAAAAAACAAAAACAAAAAAAAACGGGAAATTGCCCCCCGTGTATCCCAGGGGCTGCGACAACCCATGTGACAATAACATATATAAGAATATATTGCATTGCCACCCATTCAAGTTAATTAGTTGTTCATTCTACCATCACAGCCATGATCACGTGGGGAACTTTGACACCCATTTCCGTTGAATCTGGCCTCGCCACTGACCTTTATTTTGTAATCTGTCAGCGTGGAGCTGACCCAACCGTCAAGGTGTACAGAAGTATCAGGGGCCGCGGAACCGGGGGGGCTGGGGGGCTGCAGCCCCCCACTTTTTTTGATTAAAACAAAGAAATACATAAGCATAAAATAAAGAAATATATAACAGTTCAAATGTGGTCAGCCCCAGCCCCCCCCCCCCCCCCTCCACTTTCAAAACCATTCCGCGGCCCCTGAGTATTATTCAGGTTAATTCTTGCCGCGTCAATTGTATTCTTAAGCTCATATTCACGATCGCAAACATTTTTGGGTCGAGCTGTGACCCAACCGCAAAGGTGTACAAGTATATCGAAGTACATGTGTATAAAGACGTTGGTTTTCTCCATACTTTTGCCAATTCATCGCGCGTCGGACATTCAGTACTGAAGTCTCAGGCAGGGAACTGGACAGAGGCAAATTCTATAAAAACGGTAATTATTATATAAATGTGTTTGTATTGTTAAAATGTTAAGGGGTTGTCACGTGATAAACGTCACAGGTAACAATCATAATTATTATGAGTGTTACCTGTGAAGTTTATCACGTTTGTCACGTGACAACCCCTTAACATTTATACCTATATAATACATAGGCATAGGCCTATCACATATATGTCTCTATGCGCTGTAAGAAATTAAAATAAAAGAAAGAAAGGTTCAGCATACTATGTACTGCGTAGTAATATTATAGTATATTGTATTTCTTAATATATCGGAACTATCTTTGTTTTGTTAAATTGTTGTGAGATTTTGAACGTTTTGGTGAAAATCAACGGAACCAAAGTGCATGTACAGTTGCAATTTAGATTGTTAGCATTGAGAATAAACATATAACCAGGGGCGTCGATCACGGGGGGATGGGGGGATATATCCCCCCCCCCCCCAATATTTCAGGTGGGGATGGCCTGTGTTATCATCCCCCCCCACCCCCCCCCCCCCCCCCCAATATTTGGGGTTCAAAAATATATAACATTAAAATTAAGAAGCATTGCCCCCTCTTATGAATGGAAGTTGTTACTATAGTCTTCTTTAAACCACTTTTTGATAATGCTAAGCTGCCCAAATCCAAAATCTTCCGGGGCTGCGCCCCTGGAACCCCCATTAAGATTATTTGACCCAGTACCAGCCATGTACTCATTAGATAGTTTTATTCAGGACTTCTCTCTGGGCAAACTTTCAGGCGATCCTGGCCCACTGTGCGTTTGCGCTTCGCTCACTAAATTGAGCTAACTATTCAATAGTTAATTGTATTTCTGGATATAACAAATCCCAAAGCTTCCAGGGGCTTCGCCCCCTGGACCCCCAATAAGCTTTCCAATGTGGGTATCCCTTGACTTATGATGATTGCAATCGACAGTATTTATCTATCAGGCTAAAATTCATCCATACTTGGACAGTGCCCTCATCATAACAGGATGCTTGCAATGTACACTTAAGATTCTTCCAATCTCTAAAACGCTAATTCAAAAGCCAGTTAACTAAAGAATAGTTAACTCTATATTTACAAATCCCAAAGCTTCCGGGGGCTCCGCTCCCTGGACCCCCAATAAGCTTCCCAATGTGGGTATCACATGACTGATGCTTTTCAGGGTTCCATCAGAATGCTTGCAATATATTTATATATCAGTCTAAAGTTCATATTGGACAAAGCCCAGCTCATAACATGATGCTTGCAATGTGCACTTAATAATCTTCACATTTCTAAACAGCTGAATTCAAAAGCTTTGCCCCCCCCCCCCAAGTGGCGGATCTACGGGGGGTTTAGGGGGGTTAACCCCCCCCCCCCCCCCCCTTGGGCTGCCAAGTAAAAATGTCTCAGTTAAAAAAGTGAAAACAGGGTGAACAAAATCACTTTCGGGGGTTCAAAATAGCACAAAAAAATCGCCGCTTCGCGGCTCATGGACGATGCTCCGCATCATCATTGGGTCAAACCCCCCCTTACCAAAAAGCTAGATCCGCCCCTGCCCCCTCTCAACCATAAAAACCCGGGCACGCTGCTGGGTTGTTGCTTCGCTCCCAGAAATGGTCAAAATGACGAATCATCCCCCCAATGGCGAGAAGAAATCGACGCCCTTGCATATAACTATTTGTATAATCAGTTTAAATATCAATAACCAGTGTTACATTACCAGTAATATGCTCGTTTTGTTATGTTGTTATGTTTGTTTTAATGTATATGTTGTATTGGTCTTATTCATCAGACCAATAACAAAATTCATATTCAAATCGCATAGGCTCGTTTAAAGAGGTAGTTCAGTTTTGGTATAGAGGGCGCTGCACGAAATATTTTTTTGTGAGATAATCTTAGTGTAAAATTTGAAAGAGCATACAATTTTAATGGCAGAATAAACTTTATTTGATCACAATTGGTTCAGAAACGGCTGAAATATCAATAAATATATCCGGTCGGAATAAATCTGGGCCCCAGATTCATTCGATGATTTTTTTTTTTTAATTAAAAAATGCTTACACTTTTTCAAAAATTGTCAAAATAGGTTTTTAAATAGTTGTTGATGATCTCTCTATTTAAACATTATTTCAACAATACATCACATGCATAATTTTGTATGAAAAATGGTTGAAACCAATGTTTTTTTTAGAGTGCGTTGGGTGCGTACGCACTCCAAAGTTCAGTAACTATACATGTATACTGACGGGCTAAATATAGATTATGTCACCTGGAACTATCACGTATTGTGGCGTCACTATATCGGTATTATTATACATTTTAAACACTTATCAGCAGATATTGCCTTTATATCAAAGTATATATTATTAAAATCATATCACACATACACCGAACAATCAGACCCTGTTCAGACGGCTGTTGAGTGAGATTGAAACTGGTGTCTGGCTCTACTTACGAAAACACCGTGATATATCTGACTAATAATTCATTTACTTTCACCAAGAAGGAACAATAATTCATATTCATAAAAGGGTTCAAGGGATCTAGTAACTTTGTTGACAAGTGCAAAAAGTGATGCGTGGTTAATAAAATGTGTATTGATGTGGTATGATACGTCCAGAAAGGATAATGTGTGAACATTTCAACTTAGTTAATTGGATGTTATTTGGCCGAGAAATGAGTGAAAATGCAAAGTGATATTCACTTAATCATTGCACTAACTTTGTACACGGATGAAAAGGTCCCGTAGATAATTTAATATCCGAACACTTCAATCGTAAATATCTTTTGAACGAAATGGAAATGTGAAAAACCGAAACCTGTCCCATGCTTTTATTGTTATACGAATAACACAAGGTATGAGGGAACCGCTAGAATTCCATTTGGATTTTGAGGATATGGACAATGTTACTAAGTCCCTTTTAATGATGTTGGGCAAATTTAAATTGACTATTTGTAAATTGAATGACCGCATGTGAAATAGAATGCTCGAAATAACGGGCTGAAATTCTTATTTCTTTTGATTAAATAAATATATATATTTATGTTTTAGTTGTCTGCGAATTATATAATGCTAATAAATGTGCTTGTTGATGATTGCATGCTATTATAATGAATCACTTAACCGAAATGTTAAGTCGAATGAAGAAAAACAAATCTGAACGACAATTTTAAGCCTAATTCGGTTCGAACCGCTTATCAATACTCGAATGAAAAGTTAGCGAAATTTGTCGCGAAAACATGTCATTATAACTTTAGTGCCAATGTATACACCTTATTTCAACGGAAGCGCCTTTTCACACCTCTAATTATTACCATAATTATATTCATCAGTATTGCTGCTATTATCTTAATCACGATTATTGTTTGTCTATATTATTATTAATTCAGCTAAAGCAAACTCAATATGCCGAAATACAAACTTACCTATTTTGACGCCCGCGCACGCGCCGAGCCGATTAGGATGCTCCTAACTTTAGCTGGTCAAAAGTATGAGGACTTTAGGATCAGCGAAGAGGAATGGCCCAAAGTCAGAGGAGACAGAAAACGTAAGATTTTCCTGTTTTATATTTTTTCCCCTATACTACATGTATGATGTACTTTACTACCATCTACTACTATAACTACTACTACTACTACTACTACTGCTACTGCTACTGCTACTGCTACTGCTACTGCTACTGCTACTGCTACTGCTACTGCTACTGCTACTACTACTACTACTACTACTACTACTACTACTACTACTACTACTACTACTACTACTACTACTACTACTACTACTACTACTACTATTACTATTACTACTACTACTACTACTACTTCATGTACATCTACGCCTACATTTTCGATCCTAGCAGATTTATAATCAAAGACAAAAATGAGCAGAAGCATTAAATCACACATTTTACTAAAAATGAAAAGGGATTGAAATATGACTTTCCTGTCTCACACCGCAGGTTTCCCGTTCAATTCGATGCCTGTGTTGGAGGTCGACGGACGTGTGTTTTGCCAGAGCAAAGCCATCGGCCGGTATCTGGCACAAGAGTTCGGTAAATGACTGCTGTTTTCATTCAATTTGTTACTTTGCGAATAACATGTAAACTAGGGGGCATTGGTATAATAACAAATTAACAGAACGAATCTACAGAAGAATATAATCTGGCATGAATTATAACAGTAGTGATTATATAACATTCAAGATATATCTTGAGTACGCATTACACTCATCATTGTTTCATTGCATAAATTATGTACATTTAATGCTTACTGTTAAATTATACGTTGCGTAATAAACTAATGTTCTTGTTTGGTTCATGTGCATGTGTTCTGTATTTGACAGGTTTCTATGGGAACAATAGCCTGGAATCGTATGAGATCGATGTCTGTGTCGAAATTTCATCCGACATCGAAGTTTTCATCACTCCAAGCTTTGAGGAGCCTGACGAAACAAAAATAGTAAAATTTTACTAATAATTATTATTATAACATGGTATTTTTGATTGATTTATACTTTCCAGACCTTTAATCAACCAAACCGTTTTTTTTGTTGAAGCGTTAAAATCCTGGCGAATCGTTGTTTTCACCATAGCAGACTGGATAAGAGACTGGATAAAAGACAGAGACTACGGGTAACCAGTTAAACCATTTTGCACCTGCAGACCTATTGTGTTGTCGCTATTGGACCCGGAGATATTCTAATTGTTTCCTTTCATTATCCAGTCAATCCCTTGAGTTATGCTTGTAGTATAAGTTATAGGTAAAATGTATCAGGACAATGGGCCCTTTGAAATTCAGTCGTAGTATAACCGGTCACCAGCAATACAATGTCCAGGATGATCCAGGACGCAAATTTGCTGATGACCAACTATACTATGATAGAATATTAAAGGGCCCATTGTCATGATGCCTGTAATCAGAACTCAAGGATTGACAGGATAATGACATGAAACAATTCGAATATCTCCGGGGACCAATAGCGACAACGCAATAGGTCTGCAGGTCTGCAGGTTACCCGCGTAGTCTCTGTCTGTTTAGGTCGGGCGCAAGTTGAGTCACTGATGAGAATTCGGGCCATTATGTTTATCGTACACATTCATGGATTGTATTTCTCGTGCCCCCAGGCCTCCGTAGCTACGCCCCTGTCTGGGCACTGTGCAAAATCACTGAAGATGCTAACCATAATAATAACAAAACGGAAACAAATCTGACAAAGTGTTCTGGTTATTAGCATAGATCCCGTGGTTCAGTATCTCTCTCTACAAATGAAATGCAATCTCCTCCATGT